>BQNB010143161.1:0-14545 GCA_026074375.1 Tanacetum coccineum | reverse complement strand
TCTAGGGGAATAGGTTGGGAAGGCTCGAACAAAATATAACTAAGGTCTAAGGGGTTGAGAGAAGATTATTTTGGTGTTTTTATATTTTTAAAAAGCATGTAAAATTCAGGTTTTAGAGGTTGGTTTTGGTTTTAACTAAATAAACTAAAAATAAATCTAAACTACTTTGGTGAGAACTTATATGGTAAACGAACGTATTTACTTAATCATGCACTACTTCTTTGTTTCTTCTCTTAATCCTATTGCTTTGTCACTCTTGCGATGATCTGTGTAAGTATTTCCTAGGTTATGAACAATTTACACGAATCCGCAGTCTATGTAATATTCCGTTAAGGCAACACACATGTAAGGTGGTATGAAGACTATTACAAGGCCTTTAAGAGTGCGTTACATGCATTAAAACACTTAAGATGGATCAACTATATTAGGGGTAAGGTAGTATGAAGACTGTTACCGATGGTATCCTTTCGACACACTAACGTTTCCCTAGATGTCTATGTCAATTTAATATATTATGGATAGTTTTCTAAAGCCTAACGTGCACATCCATCACAAGAAGCAATATTAAAAGGATCTACAAACTAAGTTTCATGAAATCATAAGTAAATACTAATGGATCTAGCCTAGCATATTGTAAGGAAGCAAAGAACAAGAATTAATCAAACAACACATAGACATATAGAATGATAAAAGATAGAAGACTTCACTTGATTAAAACATGTATTTAAGGATGATACAAGAGGGTTTTGACACCTTAAAAACGAACCAAATAGCTGCTACAATTGACTTTTAAAGGTAGGGTTCGGTTCCCAAAAGTTACATACCTAAAACCCTAAAAACGAGTTTGTATATATAGTAAAACAGGTGCGACGACATCGCGTTAAAACCCTGACGCCATCGCCCCGCCAAATCTGCTAGGGCTTCTTTAAGTTGGTTGGATCCTGACGCCATCATCAAAATCTTGAAGTCGTCCTTTGTACCTTCTGACACCGTCGCAATGAATCGTGACGCCGTCTCCAGCCACTATATGCATTTTCTTCATGAGATTTGGTGTAGAGTTGTAATCTTGTCCGTTTCTTCTCCAAATGAGCCCAAGTCATGTGTATTTCTTCCAAAAGCCATCCAAGTGCTAAAAACACAAAAAGGAATGATTAAGTACATAATTTGGGCATATTTGCATGATTTAGGGGGTTAAATGACCCTGAAAAAGTATATAAAATAGCACCTCATCAAATACCCCTACACTTGGGATTTGCTTGTCCTCAAGCAAATATGATTTTCTACCTAGACAATAGCAGTATCGGGGGAATTTAACTTACTTTTCAAAGATAGTTTATGATACAACCTTCTAGACCTTGTAATTAAAAGCACGAAAGTTATATACCAGCACCTCACATAAACATTTAGACTATCTCCTTCTCTCAGGTGTATAATGAATTATAACAATATAGGAAATAGAAAATTAACACTCATTACCTTTCGTAGCATACAAATTACCATAGGCTTGGTAAAGGATCAAAAACCTCCACCGCGAGGCGTAAGTACCAGAAATTACTATCAAAGAGGTCTTTCAAAGGGTTGTGATGTTCGGGTGTAAGTTAAAGAACAAGGAAAATGGATGTGATATAGTTGGGTGGATTTGGGCTGATGGTGAGTTAATTAAATATAAGAAAACATGCTGAGTCATTGCTAAGCCAAGACTCGACCATTCTAGGACTAAGATATACGAACTAAGATATACAAAATCTACATCAAACTCTTTCTTTTTCTTTTCTATTTTTCTTTTTTTTTAAATGATAATAAATACCTAATTGCGGGTTGATAAACACACCCTGCACTTGAGTTTTCTGCTAACTCATTCAATTAAATTATTATAAGACACGGGAATTGAAATAGGCATTCACAAAACGTGGAGTGTATTGAGAACATACGAGCGGTTATAGATTGATTTCCTTCCTCGTTTCTCCATAAAATAAAAACTATCATGATTTCCAATCATCCTAAAACTGTATACACTGATAAATGACTCGACTTAGCAACTATATACTCCTGCAATAATTAACTAGGTTGATGACATCAAAAAATGTCTATTTTATAGCATCATTTATACCATGTTATTAACCTATTTTGTATAGTTATTGCAAAGAATTGTTACTTAATCATTTATATTTGAGAATTGCAGTAATTATGGAGTACTTGGTGAATATTAACAAAAGGCGCACATTCTAGAGCTTAAACAAAGATATTTTGAAGATTAATGATTCTGACAACCAATAGGCTGTATCTATTAAGGAAGATACGGCATATCCGTGCCTACACTCACCAAAGACCACAAAGGAATGAAGCTCAATACGCCGTATCCAGAGAGACTCAATACGCCATATTGAAGATATAGTATGTGAATATTCTGGAAGATATCAAAACGTCAGTATAGGTCTCCTACTCAAGAAAACCTTATAAGCGTTCCAAGCTGGTTACGCCTATGACCGACTTCCAGTCCCTATAAATAGAAAACTCAAAAATGAGTTTTAGGTGTGCTAAATCATATTCTCGATACCTAAACCATAAAAGTCAATTTTCAGAGGAGAAAAAGAGCAGAAGAGGTCGAGCAACATTATCAATTCCATAGGAGACAACATGTATGTTGGGATTAAAAGACTTCATGATGATCTTGAAGTTACTGCTGCTAAGGTTTGTATTACTATTGCTAAGTAAAACTTAGTGCTGTTGAGTAATCTTAATGAAAAAATATGCTAAGTTGTTAGTACTGCTAGTGTAACTTACTACTGCTAGTGTAACTTAGTACTGCTAGTTATAATGCTAGTGTTTGTTTGTATGCTAGAGTATAAAGTTTTGTACTGCTGGTGAATAATTTGAAGAAAATATTCTAAGTCAGTTAATTACTGCTGGTACAACGTTTATGTAGTCCATGCTGGTGTATAAGTTACTAGTGTTTGTTAAGAGTTAATGCTGCTGGTACAAGTTACAACTAATTTAAAAGTTAAACTGCTGAAGTTACAACTGTAAAAAGTTAAATATTGCTTGAAGATAAGCACTTTTACTTATTAGATAAGGATTGTTATTTATAGAATAGATTTTTGAGAATAATCTAAGTTTTTAAAATATATTGTAAATCGACTAGGACTCCTTGGTGTATAAAAGGAGGTCCTAGGTCATAGAAATCACAATCTAGAAATCTTTTATTTATGTATCTTAGTCGTATAATTCGTAGCTTCAAGATTTTGTAACCCTAATACTAGTTAGAGTATTCGTATTAATGTATTGAAGCTTTGTTTGTTAATCTGTGTGTTCATTAGAATTACTGCTCCTATTGCATTATTATTCTTATTGATCAAAGATTAGATTCGCATATCTTGATATATTTTACAAAGTTTCTACCATAGTTGTGTAGGATTTATCTTGCATAACTAAACCTTACACAAGCTAAGGAATTCAAGATCTATTCAAGTGGGATCAACAAGTGGTATCAGAGCTTGTTGCTTTGAGAAACTTTGTTAAGAAGAAACTGCTTTTACATTCAAGGTCTGTTTGTTACAAAGAGATGGATCAAGACTCAACACATATGGTGGCTGCATCAAAAGTGCCTATGCTCAAACCAGGTGAGTATGAGCTTTGGAGGATGAGGATGGAACAGTACATCCAGATGATTGATTATTCTCTATGGGAAGTCATAGAGAATGGTAATGCACCTCCAATAACAAAAGTTGTTGAAGGTGTTGAGACTACAATTGCTCCTACAACTGCTGAAGAAAAGGCACAAAGGAGGTTAGAGTTGAAGGTAAGAAGCACTTTATTGATGGGCATCTCTAATGAACATCAATTGAAGTTTAACTCCATCAAAGATGCCAAGTCATTGCTGCAGGCTGTTGAGAAGAGGTTTGGAGGGAATGCTGCTACTAGAAAGACTCAGAGGAATCTTCTAAAGCAGTAGTATGAAATTTTTACTGCATCTAGCTCAGAGATGTTAGATCAAACCTTTGATAGGCTTCAAAATCTTATCAGTCAGTTGGAGATTCATGGTGAAAGTATCTCACAAGAAGATGTAAATTAGAAGTTCTTAAGAAGTCTGTCACCAGAATGGAACACACATACCATTGTGTGGAGAAACAAGCTTGAGATAGATACATTAAGCCTGGATGATCTTTACAACAACCTGAAGATCTATGAACCATAGGTCAAAGGAACATCAAGCTCAAGCACAAACACATAAAACGTAGCCTTTGTGTCCTCAAACAGCACCAGCAGTACAAATGGAGCAGTTAATACTACTCATGGTGCTACAACTGCTAGCACTTAAGCTACTGCTGTTAACTCAACAACAATTGGCAACTTGAGTGATGCTGTCATCTGTGCTTTCTTTGCAAGTCAACCAAACAGTACACATCTTGATAATGAGAACTTGCAACAAATTAATCCTGATGATTTAGAAGAGATGGATTTAAGGTGGCAGATGGCTATGCTAACAATAAGGGCAAGGAGATTCTTAAAGAACACTGGAAGGAAGTTTTCTATGAATGGTACTGAGACCATTAGGTTTAATAAGTCCAAGGTGGAGTGTTACAACTGCCACAAAAGGGGACACTTTGCAAGGGAGTGCAGGGTTCCAAGGAACCAAGAAAATAGGAATAAGGAGAACACAAAAAGGGTTGTGCCAGTAGAGACAACTACTTTTAATGCTTTGGTGTCTTATGGTAGTTCTGGTTATGATTGGAGTGATCAAGCTGAAGAAGGTCCAACTAACTTTGCACTCATGACTTACTCTTCTACAAGTTCTAACTCTGAGGTATCTACTGATTCAAACTGTTCATCATCTTGTTTGGAAAATGTTAAAATTCTTAAAGAACAAAATGAACAACTGTTAAAAGACTTAAGGTCATCTAAGTTAAATGTTATTGCTTATAAAATAGGTTTAGAGTCTATAGAAGCAAGACTTCTAGTTTATAAGAACAATGAGTCTGTTTATGAGGAAGATATCAAGGTCTTAAAATGTGAGATTCATTTAAGAGAAGCGGTGTATCCTAGTAATGGCCGCCCTTTAGATACCACACTCCACTACCTTCCCATACGGTTTATATCGACTTCTTGTACAGTTTTTGGTTTTTATTTCGAGTCTACCAGGGTACCAACCGTGATGCCATCACGCATCGCTCCTTAGCGTCCGGCCGCTTCATAGCGCCCCCCGCATCCCACTCTGCGACAAGCCTCGCCCTCGGCCCCCCCGCACCCGCCTCTTGGCCCCCTTGGCCTACCGTCGTCCACGCCCCCCCATAGTGCGCACACGAAATCTCTGGGTGAGTGTTCTCGTCGCCATTCATAGAGATAGAATTGAACTTGTTTTCTTCTTATGCTTAATATAAGAATTCGGAACGAAAATGGACAACGTTGGTAGATTAGAGTATTTTCTGGAATTAATGTTTGTCGTAGTCATGACGGGCATTCAGACGCATTTACAACACACATTATTGCTCATTAAATCAACATGCAGAATCCACCGGGCAAATATCAGTGGAGTTTCTCATTCTAATTCTTTTAATTTCCCGTTTTTTAATGTTTTATCCATACAACGAGGACGTTTTATAATCCAAGTGAGGGGATGGGAATTAGAATGATACGTGTCATATTTTTCACATTAAAATTCTTTAATTATGCTTAAATTTAAAAAAAATTCAAGCATACTTTTGTGAAATTACTAGCTACATAACCCGCACACAAATAACCCTTATTAGATATTGTTAAGAATTTTAACTTTATTCCATTTACCAAATGGTTTACCCAAATTCCTTAAAATATGAGTGTTTCCTGGTTGATGTTGTAGACTTAGAACTTGGCTTGGTATATCTGTTCGAAGACCATATAATAGTCTATGATTTAGATGGAGTAACTTGTTTAAATTGGTAAATGTCTAGGATTACACCCAAAAAGTCTTATATGTTGTTTTATTAATATAACTACACTGGTTAGTTAAAACCCCGTATAAACCTTTGCTTACTTCATTAAGGAGTAAGATAGATACCCTAGAAAAACTTAATTTTTTTTTTTTTTTCTTTTTTTAGAGCCAATCCTTTAGGAATAACACCAATTGTTTATTTCGTTACACCTTTACACCTTAGCATACCTGTTAGATTAAGCGTTAAAGTATGTATTTCCCGTGTCTTGTGCCAATTTTTATCTGTGGTATGGTTGGGGAAGGAATATGAACATTGCAATTGGGAAGTATAAAGTTGTCAAAACTCATGTATTTACTATAACGAACACAAATATTGGATCTCAAGAAGAATAAAGTATTATCGAAGGAAATTATCCGGAGTATTTATGATCGGTATGATGGTGAAATTACACGGTTTCGTTGTTAGTTATGAATAAAACGAAAAAATATTAGAAATTTCGCAAACAAAAAAGTGGAGGAATGTTTGAGATAATTCGTTTCGCAAAGCTTAGACCGAAAGAATTATATTGATAGTATATTACAATCCAACAACCATTATCTATGCCACGATCGTTTTATTTGGATTCGTCTTTAATAAACGATGTAAAGTTGTGTATAATAGTGGTTGTAGTATTATCGCCACTTGCCTTGTAAAAGTATGGTATGATTGGGAAGTTGACTGTTACGGGAACGCCAACTCAGGTTGTTGTTTTTGATCTATGATCAAGACGTGTGTAAATAATTGTGTCTTTTTCATGGTAACGATCGGGAAAAAGTATCTAGCAACTTGTATCTTAGACTTAATCTATTTGTTTCATAATTTTTATTTAACAACAATTTATTTCCCATTCCTAATCAGTAACCATGGGTTTTACACGAATGAGGATGCGAAATCGAAACATTGCATGTCTTTTGCGTTACGGCATGTATGGATGATTCTGCTACATTGTGATTTATTACCTTGGTGAAAGTTAGAAGATCCATACCCTATATCATTCTTCATCCTAACCCTTGGTTAAACTCGAATGAGGATGGTGATCGAACACTAAATGGTCTATTTTGTCGTACGGTCCATGTATGTGTGCTTTAGCTTCTTGTTGGTGTTGGTAATTTGGTAAAAGATCTATAGATGACCTAAACCCTAAGCTTATATAAAAACCCATTTTACCTTTATAAAACTTGTTACTCTTAGCTCTAGTGGTGGAGATGTGTATCCTTGCCAAGCCTATGATAGAATACTCATCACACGCGAGTAAATGAGTGTATTTAGTTACATGTTACCACATAGATTAGTTGAGTGATTTGAGTGTTTTCATCTTTCCTATTATCGTGGGAGGTGTTTGGTTGTTGTACTTTTCAATAGATCTAATACAGTGTTCAACGGAAAATGAATCTTAGGGATTACATTTTCATATAACTTCTTATGGCTATTAAGGACAAGTAGGATTCAAGTGGGGGGGGATATTTGATGATTCAAATAACGTTACTTTTTATTGCATTATTTATCCAGAAATAACATTTTATTTATTTATTGAAAAGAATTGTTACTTAATCATTTGTATTGTGTATTGCCAGTAGTAATTATGGGTAGTATTGGTTGAGATTAGCAAAAAGGCACGCATTTTAGAGCTTAAATGAAGACATTTGAAGATTACTGTTCTAACACTCAATACGCCGTATCCATCAAGGAATATATGGCGTATATGTGCCTGCACTTTACAAGAAACCACAAAGATCAAAGACCTATACGCCATATCCAGGAGCCTCTATACGCCATATCCAAGGTTTATTATACACGAAGATTCTAAAAGATATCAAACATGGTCCTTACTCTAACAAATCCCCAATACGTCGTATCCCACATCGCCCGATATGGCGTATCGACCTATTTCCAGACTCTATAAATATAATACCCTAAACTCAGTTTTAGGTATGCAAGTGAATCCCTAAACCACCAAGTCGACCAAGAGACGAATAAAGGAGCCTAGAAGGTCAGAAAAGAGCCTCAAGATCATAGGAAAACTCTTGTAATCTTTGCACAACCAAATACACGTTCGGTTAAGGTTTCTTTTCTTTAATCGTTCATATATGAAACTGTGTGTATTTTTACAATGACTATCGGCTGATACCTTTAGGTATCAGCCATGTTTATGAAGATTTAATGTTTGGTTTGTTTATATCAATTGCTTAATTTATCATTGGTTGTTGATTATGTTTATCAATTTATATTTGTTTACGTGCTTAAGTATGCGACCTATCATTTAACTGGGTCTAGTCTAACATATTTAATTCGCTATAACTTTGGTGTTGTTTGGACGTAGGCTAAGAGTCTGGGATAGCTCTTTATATTGCAATTTATATATCTAGAATCATAGGATCAAAAATATTGACCTATCTTTGCCTTTATATTAGTGAGCTTAGTTGGACAAGTAGGTGACCCTGGGATCAACAAGTACATTCTTATTCAATTGGTAAAGACTTGGACTTGGACAATGGACTACTAGTATATAAAGAGCCGTTAAACAGTAAGTAGGTAAAGTCTCGATGAGCTAAGGTTTAGTAAAAGCACCATTATTAATCTCTTAAGATAAATTATAATCAGCGAATAGGATACTTTATGCGGATGCATTTAATTGTGACCGAATTCTACGTGGCTAGGTCTTAGGAAGAAGTACCGCCTAAGTCCTAGGAATGATATGCCGCCTCGAGATAAGCAATCATTGCACTAATAAACAAACATGTGTTTTATCAGATTATTCATGGTTGATATGTTTTCCTTACATTAGTGTTTGACCGCTCCTCTATCGTTTGTTCATCTTCTTATGTGTGTTTATTGCTTTACTTATCATCAAAACCTTAGGTTAGATAACTAAACCTCGTGCCAGTCTCTCAGGCTGAAAACCCCCCTTTTGCATTAGTTTAGGTTTAACTTAGGTTTAACATACAATAGAGTTAATTAGAACTAACATAGATAACTAAAATACTAATAGACTTAGGAATTAACACTTTCGCTCTTAGTGATCGACACCATACTTACCAACGAACCTACATCTAACCGAATACACTGCCTGTTAAAGTGTTATTTTTAGGTATACTCGACAAGATATAAATAGTAAAACTTGATTACAAATCATACCTACTCACAACGACACATCAACTTCATATGGTAAGGTGGTGTAAAGGTCTACTTAGTTACTATGATTACTAGTTCAGTTTCCTATGACAAACACGTTTTATGAATACACACATAATAATTTTGCATTTCGGGGATATAAGTGAAATTTTGATTTTGATAAAAGTTTAAAGGTGACTACTCTCAGCATGGCATGGTCCTTCCTAAATTAGACATAGGTGATCAGGCTATGTGTAGTTAAGGACTAACGATACAATGCTTATTTTCGTCAAAATAGTGTTATGTATAAAGAAGTATCAAAATAGTTGTTATAGTGTGACAAGATAATTTATAAGATAGAAACAAGGTAGTTTATAGGATGACAATAAAATGCTTTGCGAGAAAACCGTAAGATGGTTTACACGACAATAGCTAAATAGCTCATGGGGTGATAGTAAAATAATTTATGTGATGAGAACAAAATGGTTTCAAAAAGTAAAAACAAGATGATTCATAAGGTGATAGTAACGTAGTTTATCGTGTGATAGTAAAATGTTTTATAAGGTGATGTAAAAAATGCTTATAAGGTTATAGTGTTTTTAGGGAGTGGCTTGCATGAATAAATAGAGAATTAAAGTAAAATCGACGAAGTTTTCACGACACATGAGTTTGACAGATAATTTAAATCATCCACACATACAACAAAAATTTGAATGAAAGTACGAATGCGAAATCTTACAAGAAATAGAGTCTAAGAAAGAAAGTACCACTTAGGTTTCACTAGGTAAGACGGGTCACAAGATGACGTAGGTGTTTCAACAGTATGAGGAGGGTGTTCAAACTCGGAGTTGAATGGTAAGCTAACTAATGGGATCGACGGACTGCGTCATGTTTCAATGTTATGTAATACAGTATTATGTAAAATCATAAAAAGTTTTAATGACCATCGTGTCATTCATAATGTCTTGAGAAAAGTTTTAGTATTTATATAAATAATTCTTATATAAATAAGTGTAAAAATATACGGAAGAGAAGGTAAGTATACATGACTTATATATATATATATGTGTGTGTGTGTGTGTGTGTGTGTGTGTGTATATATATATATATATATATATATATATATATATATATATATATATATATATATATATATATATTTTTGTAAATATTTATGGTGGCATTTATGGAAGGGGGTGCTATATTATATATATATATTATATATATTTATTTATATATATAGCCCCCTTCATATCTAAAACGGTCTTCAAAAGACATCAGTGTACCTCCCCATCCCAAATTACCATATTAGCAAAAGTTTGATGATTATTGGGAAAAAAATGTCTATCGCGTATCCTCGAAGTTCTCTTCTCCGGGGTTGGAAAAAGTTTAAGGGTAAGTTGTCCAGATGGATTCCATAAGGATGGACGTGGTGCGTTGAACACTAAGGCCTCTCCACTCGACGTAATTAGGATTTCTACTCAAACCCAACTAAGTCCTGAGGACACCTTCTACTCGGAGGGCACAATCCAACATTTCTCTCTCTCTCTCTCTATTATATATATTTATATTTTATATTATATATATATATATTTATATTTTATTCTATATATATATATATATATATATTTATATTTTATATATATACATATATACATATATATATACATATATACATATATATATATATATATACATATATATACATATATATATATACATATATACATATACATATATATATATATATATATATATATATAAAAGTCATGTAAGCGAGTAGTGTAAGCAAGTAAGCAAGTAGTGTGTATGCACAAGAAAAAGTTTGACGTGATACAATATTTAAAATGGTTATAGTTTAAGTAAAGTATGCAACCTAATTCTCTATAACCTTGGCTCTAAATACCAATCTGTAACACCCCCAAAATGGGTCGCAGCGGAAATATGTCTGAGAGTGTTACTTCATGAATATATTACACAAGAACGACCTCTAAATGAGTCGTTTGAAAAGTAATCTCATTGATTTAAATTAAATTGAACTTGTTATAACATTTGTCACAAAGTTGCATCAAAAGAAAGACTGAAAACAATACAACGAGATTTGATTGTTTGAATGTATGTAGAAATCCATTAATGTAATCTTTGTAAAATTTGGACTCCAATGCACATCAGTTATGTCAAGCATCCTATTCACGTGTAGGGTACGGACTTTTTGTCGAGCCAAAACCTTAAAAATGTGTTAGTACATCTTAACATGATTCCGTGCATATAAAGAACGCTAAAAACGGACTTAAAACGAATAAGTTATGGCCAAAACTAGATTTGAAACAATACCGGCAAAACAGTTTTTCGGAATAAATCTGGCAGAATTATAATTCGTGTTTTTGAGGGCTTTTGGATCCGAATCAGCTTAAGTATAAATTTAGAAACTTGTTTAGAATGATTTTTCACTATAAAAACGCGGGTTTTGAGGCCTAAATGTGTGTAACGGATGAGTACAACCTAAGCAAAGTTGGACTATTTTTTAGAAAGTGTTATAAATTTCTACACTATTTTTCCTGACATGAATAGTAAATTATATTTTCGGACATTTTCGGTCTCTTTGAACTGTAAAAACCTTAGGAAATATTTTAGCATCACTTATATAATATTTATACGCGGTTTAAACCTTATAAATATTATTTTATGAATTAACTAAACTATATATATATATATATTATCGTTGCAAAAATAATAAAAGTGGTAAACTTAACGTAAACACTATTTCGATTTATTAAAGTTAAACACAAACTATTAGGTGGTGATATAACTATATAAAATACATTGTTGTATT
This sequence comes from Tanacetum coccineum, assembly GCA_026074375.1. NCBI lineage: Eukaryota > Viridiplantae > Streptophyta > Magnoliopsida > Asterales > Asteraceae > Tanacetum > Tanacetum coccineum. Next base: position 2,653 of record BQNB010143161.1, on the reverse strand, counting down.
TATTTTAAATACATTATTCTTACACGACCTATAATTAATTAGGTTGCTTTCCGGCTATTTATGACGTCACTCTTTGTTGATTGTTACTACATTCGATACTTTCACTTGAGGTGAGTTTCATGGCCCCTATTTTACTTCTTTTTAACTCTTTTGGGGGAGAATACATACGTATTTACATCAGTAATGTCAAGCATCCTATGCATCTGAGAAATACATGCTTAAAAGTGTCAACACAAGATTTAAAACGTATGACAATTTTAACACATACAATATCACAAAATGTAATTACGACTGCACTAAGATCATGACACTGACGATACGACTTGTATGTGTGCAATTTAATGCCCCATGTAGATGTCAACCTGTAACATCTAAATTCTCATATGGTATACGTCCGTTGGCCTTGTAGACATAGACGAGGATGTCAATCCCAAATAGATCTATGTATAACACACGCGCATACACCGAGTAATTAACAGTTCATGATAGTGGGCTTTGTGGGTTATCGCTACTTAGGCACGCTACGTAATTATTATAAACATTGAAAAGTATTGTACTTGTGTCCTTTTGTAAAATAAACAATGTATCTCACCTCGATATTTGTAAATGAGTATGAAAACGTGTATGTAAATGAGGTTGGAATCAATCATGTAAACGAGTTTGTGAACGAGTTATGAAAACGTGTATGTAAACAAGTTTGGGATCAATCATGTAATCGAGTTTGTAAACAAGTATGTAAACGAGTTTGGAAGTACGCTATGAAAACAAGTATGTAAACGAGTTTGTAAATACGCATGTATTCTCCCCCAAAAGAGTTAAAAAGAAGTAAAAAGGGGCCATGAAACTCACCTCAAGTGAAAGTATCGAATGTAGTAACAATCAACAAAGAGTGACGTCACAAACAGCCAGAAAGCAACCTAATTAATTATAGGTCATGTAAGAATAATGTATTTAAAATAAATACAACAATATATTTTATATAGTTATATCACCACCTAATAGTTTGTATTTAACTTTAATAAATTGAAATAGTGTTTACATTAAGTTTACCACTTTTATTATTTTTGCAATGACAATATATATATAGTTTAGTTTGTAACATTTCTCATTTTCATGTCATTGTACGACTCTATTAATGATCACTAATTATTTTAGTCCGATACGCGTTTACTTTTACTGTTTACTTTTAAGCTAAATTGCGTAGACTAAAAATATTCAATGAATGTAAACGGTCATCAAATAAATTAAGGTTTACATCAAAACAAGTAAGAAATAATTATTAAGAAGATAATTATGTACTTTGCGTATTTTATTTTTATTGGACACATAAAAGGGTTACGTTTCGCGATAAAATACATTTGGACACACCCCGGAAATACCTAGACTTACCTAGACTCAAACCAATACCCGTATTAAATGCCTAGACACGAAATTAAACAAAATCTTGCGTCGATATCATTGGATTTTCCGAATTTTAACAAGAGAACCATAAACAAATCGTCCCATATGGATTTCTAGCTAGCAAATCAAACTAATAATACTTAAGGGTACATGTACATCTCCTAAGTCATTAAGACATGTCCTAATGGTCTCCTACTAGTCCCTTACCCAATGGTTAATACCCCTTTTGCTTCCCTTGCTCTTTCTTAGTCGCGGTTAGCAAGGAAACAACACACCAAGTCATAAGATTTCCCTAATCTAGCAAATCTTGTACTTCAACTAACTAATTAAGGCAAGGTACTTGAGTGGTTTAGCCAAAACAATGTGTGGTTAACTAAAACTTCATAAAACCACTTCCTAGGGCACGGTTTGGCTTGGTTTAGGACTAAAAGATGTAACTAAGCTTATCACCTATAAATACACTCTCACACATACACTTGACACTCTTGTTAACTCACACACACCTCAAACCCTCTCCTCTCTTGTTCGGGATACATAAACTGCAACCAAGCACACGCACCTTTCCATTTCGAACCAACAAGTACCCACAAGGGTTATTCGAGCTAGGGTTGGGAAACTTCAAGGGCTTTGAAGCCAAGGGTTGGTTGTTTCGATCGTGTACACATTTGGATTAGCACTCTACACGCCTAAATACGTCCACAAATACTCTAGGACCCTTGTAAGTCGAGTTTTGAACTTATACTCTTCGCATTTTAAATTATTTTCTTAGTTGCTAGATGTTATGTCGCGTAAACAATACATTAACGAGAACCTATGTGTAGCCACGAACATATAAACGTTTAGGTGGGACTCGTATGTTGCTAAACCTGTCGAGATGTTAAGAAACATATTTAAAACGATTAAATAGCAAGCTAAGTTATCAAACACATTCGTTACATGCATGTGTAAACACCAACGCGAAGCCCTTACCCTACACATGAATATTTCATAAACCATACGTAAACCTTCGGGGTAAACATGGTGTGGTGACTGGGGAAATCATACACGACATTTATAAACGTGTGCATGTGATAAGCACAACCCTTACAAGGGTTTTCAAACGTAAAATGATTGCTAAAAACACCACAACTTGGCTTGGGTGCGTGTATACAAGGTTAAGGAACGATTGCATGTCACGGGTCGCGATTAGAAAATGTTAAACACGTTGTTTTGGTGCTAGACGATTTAATGAAACCATACGAGATACTAATAA
>BQNB010143160.1:7500-17029 GCA_026074375.1 Tanacetum coccineum | reverse complement strand
CGTGTAGACCTAGGGTAAACGAGTTTTATAAATTTAAAACTTGTAAAAATTTATTTAACAATTAATATGCATCACTCGTTTTGACAAATTTTGTTTGACATCAATCTTAGGAACAAACTTAGAGTTTTGATCTTTGTTTTTATTAATCGGTGTAACAGACACAAGTTTTCCTAAGACCGAAGACTTATCAAACTTAGTATCCATATTCTTCCCTTTTTCAACTGCTTTTAACATTTCTTTTATCTTAGATATTATCATCAAAAGATCTTGGTTCTGAGATTGTACATCCCAATATGCATATGTCTTTTGATTGACATTCTCAATCAATTCGTTAACCTCCCTTTGATGTCAAGCCTATGTCGTTTTGATTGAATTAAAAAGTTTTTGATATTCAAGTTTCACATTCTCTTTATCCTTAGTTAAAGACTCAACTTGAAAAACCAATGACACGTTCTCACCATCTAATTCTCCAATTTCTACATCCAAGAGTGGTCACAAGCAATTTTTTATTTTTGGTGTTGTAGTTGTAATTCAATATCAGTACTCTGAGCTTGACACCTTTGAAATTCCCAATCACAGAACTACTCAGAGCTATGACAGTACCTTAAGAAAATCAATTTTCAAGAATCAAGGGCTACAGCCATTTACCAAAAAAGCATATACATCTTGGATTCATTTGAAAATATTCTCGAATTACATCGGCCATAACTATTTATCAATTCCTCAAATTGAACACAACAATAATGGGCACGGGCATACAATTGCCTGGAACTTATCAATAGCTAAAAGGTTGGTTTTTGTTGCTGGGGGGAGTTGCTAGGGTGCTTGCCGGGGGTCCAAAAAAGTTCGATCAGAATCAGGGTTTTGGTTGTGTGCAATTGGGTTTGCCCAAAGATTTCATGTGTTAGTTCTTGGTTCTTTGATGTGTATTTTCTTATGTACATTTTATATCAAATGCGGAGAAGCAAAATGAATGTTAATATATTTCATAATGGTCTTCTCCATTGAGATGTCCATATTAAGAGTTCAAATGGTTCTATCAAAGAGCACAAAAATTTTGATTAGAGTATGGTTTCCGATACATCCTCACAAGATTTTCTAGTAGAGTAAAATTGAAGAATAAAATAGTAAGTTAACCTACGTGAACAGCTCCGAGGTTTAGGGGAGGAGTGTGTGTGGGGGGGGGGGGGGAATTTAAGTGGGGGGGGGGTGGGCGCGGGGGGTGGGGGGGGAGGGGGCGGGGGGAGGGGGGAGTGCGGAAAAAAAAAATTACGGACAAACAAACCCTAGATACTCTTTTGAAAACACCTCTTATGGGAAGTACTTACTGTGACGCCTAAACAATAAATGTAGTGACTAAACTAAGCTAGCACCTAACCTCAACTAACTAAAAAACCCCGTACTAAACTGTCAACTAAGACTACCAATACACACTCTCAGAAAGACCTGGCAACCTTCCAAACTACAACCCCTACAAACGACACAACCCCATATCTCATTGCCCACCGAAACGTGGTACAACCCACAACCCACAACTCAATCGGATCTCGACACAACCACACAATCCTCGCCACGCCCAAAAACCTTATTTACACAATGTACCTTTCATGTTATCTTCAATTAACTTCTTGAATTACTTTAGGAGGAAGTATCCGAACACATAGCAAATGCTTCAATGCAGGCCCCCCCCTCTATTGTAAAAACTGAACCTTTTGTGACATTGTAAATATTAAAACATACATTTGCTTCCAGCCTTTGTCATCCTTACCAGCATCTCAAGCAACTCAGCAAAGACAACCCAGAAACACAACAGTAATTAGGGGCCATTGTAGTTTTAGAAAACTACCTAACCATAAAACGTAATTTGAGATGTTTTCTTTACACCACCAGTAACCCCATTTGCACTGGAATATCCAATGCTTCAATTCTTTGCAAAACATGGTGCATTGATTAACCCAAATAGTTATGGGTAAACAATCAACCATCAACGGATTTGAGAAGTCCATTTACCAAAGCCATTTTGCTTGGAAACTAGCCAACAAACTCTTTGCAAAACTCTTATTACTCTCATGTTAATGCGCATGGTGAGTGAGTAAACCAATATAGTGTTTTTGTGGCACACGTACAGTCATAAACGGATTTGAGAAGAAGGTGCTTAAATTAAAACATTTATATGATTATAAATTTTTAAAAACCAAAAATTTGTTTTTGCTCTGTAGCTAGCCAGTTTACTTGATGTTTGTGTAACATGGTGAATTGAAAACCATTTGTTTTGTATGGTTATAAAACCAACATTAAAGATCCTTCTTCCTCCTTCCTCATAGCGTCTCTATCTAAAGTTATCAATCTGCTTTTTTGAATTTTGAATGAAATCTAAGCAGAATCATAAAACACTATCACTTGTAGACTCGCAGCACCAACGTCAAAGACATCATCTTCTCTCCAATTGTTTCTTTTTATAGTGGCATACTTCCTCTCTCTGCAAAGCATATAAGATCTTAGTTACCAACTTCCCGTAACAAAGAATAAACCCATAATTTCTTATAGAAATCCCAGCTCTTTAAGATTCCCATCTTCTTGATTCTGCCAGAGTTCATCTTTCTCCCCTTCATCTCATGGATCTTGCGTTCTTCCACTTTCTGCTTCTGCAATTTAATATTGCAATCAAAAAACCATTGTCCTTATAACTCAAAAATCCCCCCCCAAAGAACTAGATCAACAAGACCTTCTCGGGAGTAGTTTTGTTTCAATCAAACCTCTACCAATCACCAGGTTATATAACCCATAATATCCAATTCCTCCAGCCAATCAAAAACGAAACCTTGTCACCTATCTTTGAAAAGGTTTAAAATCCATCCAGAGCTTTCTCCAATCATCAAAAGATCCCTTAGTATATGCCCAACCTAAGCAGGCACATGAATCACATCTGTCAATACATGATGATATAATTTTGATTCCCACAGTTAATAATTGGAAATCTCTTCGACCAAGACATCATAACAACTAATATTCCTTCTACATCTGGAACTATCATCTTCATGGCCTCTAATCATAAACTTCACAGGAAGCAGATGACCCAATAGGAACAAAGTACTTGAAAAAATCGACTTCCTTTTTTTTACCTTTTTTGCTTTTCCATACAAAAACTTAAACATCAACTTAACTTCATCAAACATACTTCTTGTTTTCTTATTTACCTACTGTGTGTAAATCTTCCCACAGCTTTAAGAAAAGTTATCAAATGCTAACAACTAATAATTTCTTAACTTAGTTTTATAGTGAGAGTTTTGTTACTGATGAACTCATACTTCCTACATGCTCTTTGTTTCCGCAAGAAACTCCACTTCCTCTGAGCTGCAAATAGTGGTCATGCAAAAATTTTTAGAGGGCTCTTCTTTATAATTATTTTTCGAACAGTGAAATTGATTTACCCTTTTTTTATTTTTTGTTTCCCTTGTTTTTTTCACACCGCCTTTTTTTTTTTTTTTTTTGAATAATTTATTTTTTTTTATTTTTTTTTTTTTTATTTGTTTTTTTTTGTTTTTTTCCCCAATTCTTTTTTTATTTATTTTTTTTCCCCGCCTAATTCTTTATTTTTTTTTCCCTTTATTTTTTTTTTTTTTTTGGTTTTTTTATATTTTTTTTCCTTTCCCTTATTTGAGTTTGTTTTTTTTTTTTCAGTTTTTTTAAAAGTTTTTTTTTTGTAATTTTTTTATTTTCCCATATTATTTTTTATTTTTTTTTTTTTGTTATTTTTATTTTTTTTTTTTTTTGTTTTTTTTTTTTTTTTTTTTATTCCTTTTTTTTTTTTGGCCTCTTTGAAGTCATTTTATTTAAGCCTAAAAGTGTAAATCTGCATTTCAAATCCCTTGTATTAGAATTATCAAATTCATCCAAATTCGCTAGCTAAGACAGCCGTGAGTAGCTTCCTTCAGCTATTGCAAATGCAATAAAACCCAAACACTATACTCTTGGTCTAATTTTCTATAACTCTGCTTGAATTCCAGCATTCACCTACTGTCTTGCAATACTCTATATCCCATAGCCTAATTGAGCTGCATCCAAGGTCACTTTTCTTTAGCTTCTTATCTTTCCAATCTCGAAGGCTAAGAAAGAGACGAGGCTTGCCTAGGCATATAAGTCAACGAAGGCTCATATGTTATCGCTCACTCTCTTCCTCTCAAGAACAGAAACCTTTTGATGCACTAAAGATAATCATAAATAATAAAAAAGGATCTTAGGTTCCTATTCCAATAAATTATTGGACATTGGGCTGGTAAATAGGTGGCTATCAAACCAAAAGACACAAAAAACCACATAAAGGACTACACGCCAACCCTATAGCAATACAAACATTAAGATTAGCAGATGGAAGCGGTTTTTCAGCATGCAAAGAGATACAAACAGACGACTAATATCACAAACATCAAAAGTTAAAAACCTGATCTAAGCAGGCCTATTAGATTCTTCAACTTCTTTAATAAAGCCATGTGGTGTGACCTTTTAAGCTTTGCCTTGTCAAAATTCCTTCCTTCAATTATCAATTTATCTAACCAGAAGTATCCAGCAAGTGTTATATCATTCAATTAACAAACACAACTTGTAGTAGTAAGGAGTAGGAGTCATTAGAGAGGTGTACAGTTATTTATACAAAAAACATCTAAAAAAAGCGTTCTCTATCCTAGGCCCTGGCTGGCAAGTAAAAACAAATATTAACAAGTAACATTAAGACTATAATCTACTACCTAACATCATCCATAGCAGTACTAACTCCTAAATTTAAATATATTAAACCAACAAAGCATTAAAAATAATTGTTATTCAGTAGTGCTCCTTCCACCTTTTTCTTTTTTTTTCTATAAAAAAAAAAAAAAAAAAAAAAAAAAAAAAAAAAACACCAAAAACAAAAAAAAAAACCAAAAAAAAACCTAATAAATTATCTAAAAACAAAAATAATAAAATTAAATTTTTTTAAAAAAATAATAAAACACAAAAAACAAAAAACAAGCAAAAACCCGACACTCTTACACACAATTACCACATAAATTCCAACCTTATCCCTAATCTTCTTTAACTATTGCCTCCACCTTCATATCACGAAAAGGCAAAGTCCTGATGTGTCCCAAAAAGGTTAACATAAAATATAATACCAAACCAGATGTTGCAAGATACCACAAAAATAGCGCCCGAAAAGAACTATCCCCAAAACGAAACGGGAAGAGGGAATTGGTGAGTTGGGCGTAGTGATGGTGGTCATAGCCCCCCCCCTACCAAGATCATCGTCGCTTCAACAAAAACCTTACTCCTCCCACTTATCATCATTAACCGTGTTCATAGCTGTCCGCACCATCCTCGGCGCTCACCCCCCGCCCCACCCAGCTCCACTCGAGTAGTGATTGTGGAGTACTTGGCCTCACAACTTTAGCCTTACAAGAGGCCTTGTGATGCATTTCCTAAATCAGACATCGAACACGGTGTGGTATTTGAAAAATCTTAAAAGGGAAAACCACTTACCAGAAGGTATACCCTTCCATCATCAGTTTGTGTTTAAAATTTTTAAAAATTTTACATAGCCCCAACGCCTCCCTATTTCATTAGTTATTAGAGATTCTCAACTGTGGCCCTTTACAAACAAACAAGACCTAAATCAGCGTCCTCTCCAGTAGGAAAAATGTTCTCGTAATTTGAAGCTACTATAACATATTGTTTTGATCTGGAACTCTATAGTAATACTTTCTTGATTATTCAACACAAACAGGTAAACTCTTAAAAGTCAGGTCAGGAGACAGCGGAGACAGCACAAGACATTCAGAGTCTATGAAGAGAACTTTGTTCTTCTTGTCACACATTTGAGACACAAAAAGAGATTAAATTGCTTTAGTTCTTTCACAAAGTACACATCCTCAAAATTTAACTTTCCAGTTATTATTTTACCTTTACCTTGTTATTTGACCTTTACTTCTTCGAAAAGCAACAAGGCCACCATTATAGTCTTGATATTCAACAAGGTAGGCTTTGTTCCCAGTCATATACCTGGAACATCCACTATTAACAATTCCTTTGTTCTTTAAACCTTTTTGTAGATCATCCTGCACATTAGATAAGAGAAATTAGTTTCTCTTAGGGACCCAAGCCATTGCTGACTTGGGTCTTCCTAGTAGATATTTAAAATTAACATTTTTACTAGAGTTTGATCCACTATTGTATTTGGAGACTTTGTTCCAGTAATGTCTTTTGGATCTCCAATTATAACCTGCTAAGGCCTTAACAGTAGTTTCCCTATTGCCCCCAACAGCACTAACTGTTTTGTCCCCAGCAGTATTTACTTTATGATTTGTAAAATTTGATTTTGGTGCTGTTGTTCTGTTAAATGGCCTTCTGATAGGTGAATGAGACTTATAAAAGTTATTTCTTGGTCTGATTTCATTCACAATGGGTCTTGCGGTATTAACTTTCCAAGCAGTACTAGTTGCTGTTGCTTGACTAGAAAGATTTTGTCTAGCAGCATTAACTGGAAATCTACCAGTTTTAGTTAGTACTGCTTTTGGAACAAACTTGTTTTGGTGATTCAATCTTTGCACATTGTTCCACACTGGTCTATTCTCCCCTTGACCAGTACCCTTACCCTTCTGTTTGTTCAATTCAACCAGTTTAGCCTTTCTTTTCTCATGGAAGTCACAATCTCTAATAAGATGATCAAAACTGTCACATACAAAACATGCCTTTCTAGTAAACCCATATCCCAAACCCAGCTTTTTGGACATTAAACCATTCCTGTCTCTCTTATCAGCTTTAGGAATCGGACTAAATGTCTTTTGTTCTTTAACAGTTTCCCTAGGAGTTTTTACATGCTTAACAGTATTAATAAAAGCAAACCTAGGTTTTTCTTGTTCTTTTGAAGGTTTAATCATATATTTATCATTACTGGCATCTGACTTATACTCCTCAATGATAGGAGCATCAGACCAAACTTTAGGTTTATTGACAGCCTTGGGTTCATTTACAGCTGGTTTAGGCACATATTTAAGTGTTTCTACACTAGAATTAGATTCACAAGAGGCAAAATCACTAATTTTAGCATCAGATTCACTAGTTTTAGACTGCTTTGGACCATATGTAAACTTTGACTCATCTATTCCAAAATCTAATTTAGGAGGCATGTAAATCCTTGTCATTAGAGGGGGAACTGCATGCATTCCTTCAACTTTTGCAAATCTATCATATACAGGACTATCTTCTACAAATAACTAGACATAACCTGTCAAACACACTTCGAAAGAACTTCATTCATAACATAAAACAGAAGCCTTCATGTATTTTGATCTCCATACCCAAGCACAGATTGTCTTACAACACTCATCTGACATTAGCATTTACGAGACCTTTAGAAGAACTTTAAAAAATTTCAAGTTCGGTTTTTAAATCTTCTTTTTCTTTTACAACTTCTGCTAATAGTTAATTATGATATATGAGCACATTAGTTTTATCATCTAAATCAATTTTCATAAACCTAATTTTTTCTTTATAAGCAAGTTGATTTTTCTGATGATAGACTAATTGAGCTTCTACCTTTTATAAAGCTTGAGTATAGGCTTGAATTTCTATACTAGCATCACCAAGTTGTTCCCTTTGTTCATTATATAGTTTCTTAAACTTAGCATAAGATTCCTTACATTCTTTTAAACAAGATGTTACCTCAGTGTCTGAGCCTGAATTACGGGAATTAAAAGCCATCAAAGCATAGTTATCTGTGTCATCTTTAGCATGACCAGTCCAATCTACACCATCTCCATCAATAGTTACCATAGCTTTATGTTCATCCTGTTTTGCAGATCTTATCCCATTATCTCTTGCTTTGTATCTAATGTTCCCTGCATCTCTCTTTCTGCTTTCTTGATTTCCTTTTGATCTGCACTCTTTACCAAAGTGCCCTGTGTTGTGGCAATTGAAGCACTCAACTTTGGTCTTGTCAAAGCCAACTGGTTCCTTGGCATCAAACTGCAGTTTTCTTCCTGTCTTTTTGTAAAACTTCTTCAATCTCATAGAAATCATGACCACCTGCCATTTCAAGTCCATTTATTCTAGATCAAACTCATCAAACTGTTTAAGATCCTCATAATCTAATTGTAGACCACTGGATTGATTAACAAAGAAAGAGGATATGAGTTCACCAGTGTATGATGAAGAGCCTTCCCTTTGTGAGTTATGGCTAGAAAAAGTAGAAACACCATAAGCAATACTAACTTCATTAGTACTGCTAGTGCTTTTAGAAGAAACAAATGCCACATTATGTGTGCTGGAAGATGATGCAGTAGAGCCTTTAACATCAGGCTCAAAGACTCTAAGATTGTTGTATAGATCATCAAAACTAAGAGTATCTACTCCTGGCTTGGTCCTCATGATCAAGGATACTTAGGACCAGGAAGCAGGTAAAGACCTAAGGAACTTCTGATTGGCATCTTTAGTGGAGACGCCTACACCATGAATCTCAAGTTGACTTAGAAGACTCTAAAACCTATGATAACCTTTGTGAAATCCTTCTGAGTTGGATACAGAAAAGCTTTTAAATTGTTGCTTTAGAATGTATTTTTGCATCTTCTTAGATTCATCATTACCACCAAATCTGGATTTAATAGCTTCCCACATCTCTTTAGCATCAATCATTTTGTAAAATTTTGCTAAATGATCTTCTGGTATAGACATGAGCAAGGTAGTCCTTACTTTTCTTTCTCTCTCTAGCTAAAATCTTTTTAGCAGTTTTAGGAGGCAGAACCCTTATTTGTCCATTTGTATATGTTGAGACTTGTACTGGACCATTTCCTTTTTGTATAACTTCCCATATAGGATAGTCTGTATGTCCCAAATAATTTTCTATTTTCATGGCCCATATGTCATACTCACCTTTCTTCAGAATAGGGAGTTTAATATTTGATAGAGTATAAGGGGCTTGTTGTGTTGGTGGAACTTGTGGTGGATTGTTAGCATTTACATCATCATTTTCATCTTCTCTTGCCATTGAATAGATCTGAATGGTAAAGTTTTATAACAGATCTATTTTTGGTTCTTCTTACTTCGAGTTTCTAAACAAGCTCTGATACCACTTGTTGATCCCAATCTGAATAGATCTTTCTAACCTGTTAAGGGTGGTAGCCAATCTGGATAGATCTAAATTAACTACAAGAGAAACAATGACTATGAACAATATAAGTTATGCGAAAACTAACTTATACTGCTAAGAAGAACAATGAATAAAATAGAACTTTGATTACTATTAATTTGTTAGATTACAGAATACTAACTATGAATACTAGTGAAACTTGATATTTCTAACTAGTGCCGCAGGGTTTCTTTTATACACCAAGGAAACCCTAATGGGCTTACAAAACGTGTGAAGAGATAATACATATCTATTCCTATTTTATCTCATGCATATCTCCTAACAATACTAACTAATATATGCTAGCAGTACTAACTTACTACTAACATTACTAACTCTACTACCAGTACTAACAGTTGTACTAGCAGTACT
>BQNB010143160.1:0-2500 GCA_026074375.1 Tanacetum coccineum | reverse complement strand
CAAACCTTAATTTCTTCAAACAGATTAAGCCAAATGAGCTTATATTCTAATTTTCAGAACCTAAATCCTAATTTTACTAATCTAGATTTTAGATTAAAAATTAGCTTTTAGGTCTGCTACTACTAGAAATGCTTTGATAGATTTTTGATTAAACCAAAAACCAACTATGCACCCCTTAGAAACCACATTTATCAATAAAAAACAAGTATTAGACAGCCAATTTTAAGACCTGCAATACTAATCCATAAGATTAACAGTTCTAGGTGGAATGGTTATCACAGATTTAACTACCAAGTTAACCAACCTTCAAAACTTAACTCTAATCTTAAACAAGAACTTGAAACAGATTTTAAACCTAAAAATTTAATGTCTACATCTCACCAAATGGTCAAAGTGGGTCAAAATAGTACTAATAACCAAATTTTACTTGGGTTAAACAGTTTGCCAAACACTCCTTTAAATCCTCAAAAACTATTTTTATCTTGATTTAAACTAAATTAAGCCAATTTCTAGAGATACGAGATGAATGATAAGTTACCTAAGTTATTTTTGAGCAAGTTTCAACAAGTTTTAAGCACCTAAATAAGCTGAACCAGATTAAGCTACCTTTTTTAAACTACTAAGACAGATTTTTGGAAAACTAAGAACAAATGAATTCAAATTACAAGCTACACAAAATTAAAATTAAACATCATTCATAAGCATCAAATAAGTAAATACAAACAGAATTTAAGCAACAATAAGCCAGAATAAGCTATAAGCTAACTAAGCAGATTTTAAAGAAAAGGTTTGAGATGGGACTTACAAAAGTCCAAGCTTTTGTGAGAATTAGCACCCAAATTCACACCTAAACTAACCTACGTGCTTACCATAAGCTCTAAAAACACCACAAGCCATCCTTGATTGCTTTTTAACCTCAATAATAAGCTGTCTTGAACCTAAATGCCTAAAACCAATGAACCATGAAACATGAACCAATTTCCAAACCAGCTTCCAAATCAAGGCTTATATGTAGATTAACAAGAATAATTAAGAGCTTATGAAAGATTTAAAGAACACAATAACTTGAAATTTTTTTAAAAGACAATTTTAAGAAAAATCAGACTTTCATTAATTTAAAAAGAGGTACAAGATTTAAAAATAAAAGTTATACTACTCAATTAAACTAGAAAACTACTTAAAAACTACTTGCCTCAAAGGCTTACAAAGGGTCCTATATATAGATAAACTTCAAAGCCTTGGGTTCTTGGACTTGTGTTTCTTTACTGAGACATTTGAGAGGTGTGTTAGTTGTGTGTGAGAGAGCTCAAAAATCAATCTAGGCCATCTATCTTATGTGCTCTCCAAGTTCTTTGATCTCAACCCTTAATTTTTGTCTTCGATCCTTAACGAATGGGGTGATTTAGGATTGCCAAGGTGGATTTTTGGTATTGGTGAAGTGGGGTAATAGGAAAGAGACGTTTTTGTGATGGGGTGCAGGGGTGACAGAGGAAAGGGACAATGAATAGTATTTTGGGCGGGAAAAGGATTTTGGGTTTTGTTATAAGCAAGGTAACGAGGTTAATGGTGATGGGTGTTAGGGACTAACCACGTTAGTCCCTAAGGACTAACGGTGTAAAAATACAAGGACTAACGGTGTAACGAGTTAAATGGTTTAATGGTTAAGTTGGTTTGGGCCATGGTTTGGGCCGGTTTATATTTAAAGGGTTTAGGGCAAGGATTTTAGACATGGACCTTTTCAAACATAAAAGGTTTATATAACAAGCTTAATGGGCTGACCTGACCTATTAAATTTGTGAGGGTTGACCCATTTAAGATTTCTTCGGTTTGGCTTTGTCTTTGACTTTTGATCTTGACTTGGTTGACTTTTTGGTTGACTTTGACTTTGAGTTTTTGACTTTTCACGCTCTTTCTATTCCCGTGCTTGGTTTTGTCTGTTTTGGCTTGATTTTTGTCTTTTGGTGAATATCCGATACCCGCACAACATAAATCACAAAACAAGCATATATTTGGCATTTTATGTTCATTTTTGGTCAAATAAGCTCGGTTTATTAGGTAAATAGTATGTGTAATTAAACACATACCAAAATCCCCCATACTAAACTATTGTTGTGTCCTCATGCAATACCATAAGTAAACACTTTAGAAAATCAAGAATCTTAACCCCCCTCGACTAATTACCTCGAAAAGTAGCTAAGTGTTCATCAAAGGGAATTAAAGACTCAAGAGTTTTGAAAAAGCCCTGTTTTGACCATTTTTCAAATATTTACACTTATTACCACACATATTTTTATATTTTTCCATTTTCTCATTTTTGTACTTTTCTTAATCAACTAACTAACATGTTTGACTTTCGCTATTTTTATAACTTTTAAGGTCATAGAACAAGATGCACTTTAATCCTAAAATGTTCAAAAAGATAAATTCATCGTCCCCGACTTTTCACTTGTCCCAAACCAAGCTTAAAAACGAAATCATCGTTAAATATAAGTTAAGATGC
>BQNB010143159.1:1889-17029 GCA_026074375.1 Tanacetum coccineum | reverse complement strand
ATTGATCACTATCTTTTACTATATATATTTAATATATATAAATATAATATAATATAAATATATAATAGGATAATATCAATTATAGAAGAGTAAGAATTCCGTAAGGCTTTAAGAAGGAAAATTGCTTTTGACCAAAGCAAAATCCCAAAAAAAAACCTTCCCGGGTCGTTTCCCGACGAGGTGTGAATTGAAAATCGGTTACGTTTTGTGGAACAATGCTTGAATATCACAAATTTGGATTTGGTTTTCTAATTCTACGGGAAAAAGCAATTAAAGGGCAAGCTAAACTAAGAACGAAAGCAATTATGAATTTAAAAACACGAAAAACGATAACGGGGTCAAAACCCGTTCTTTAAAAACTAAATTCTAAAATTTTAACCCTACGAATAAAAATTTAATTTTTAACAGTCCTAAATGATAAAAGAAAATTTTAGAAAAAAGAATTATATTTTTTTACTTTTATTTTTTTTATGAATTAAAAACAGATTTAATCTAAATAAAACATTAAAAATAGTTAACTAATTATTAAAAATCTGGAAAAATTAAGAAAAGTACTTTAGACTATCTAGAAACTAAGAAAAGAAGCTAAACAGAATAAGCAGTTAAAAAGCAAATTAAGCCAATAAGCATAAAACTAAAAGAAATGTCAAGTATTAAATTGTGCATGATTAAACTGAAAAAGTCCCAAGGGCAACTGGTATTGAGAGTGTGCGTTGAGGTGTTGGTGCTATGAAGGAGAGGTCACAGGTTCGACCCTTGTGGCCTCTCTTTTTGACAAACAATTTTTTTCATTTTTTAAAAAAAGCTTTATAATGTAAAAATAAGCAACTTTAATAAAATGACTTTCTCTAAAAACTAAAAATAAGCTGGAAATTTGCTTATGAAAGTAGCAGATAGCAAACTTTAGCTATAATACTTAAAACCCAAACTGTTTGAAATTTAAAACTAAATAAGCTATAAAAAATACTAATAAGCTGAAAACAAGCATGCCCCTAGACCTAATAAGCACAAAGTATCAAAAATAAGATAACAAATAAGCTGAAAAAGCTTTAAAAAGCAAATAAGCAATTTTAACTAAAAAGGGTACTTCAAACAGCCTAAGAGGGCAACTATGAGCTAATTTTTAAGCTAGTATACTAATAAGCTAAGGACTAAAACCTGAAAACAGATAAAGTTAATACTTCAGGCTATAAGAAAAAGCAAAAATTAAACATTTTAAAAAACAAATAAGATAAAAAAAAACTATTGAAAAGGGCTGTTTACACTATTCTGGTTTTTTCAAAGGTTTTTGTAAAAGATAAATTGGCTTTTGCAGCCCTAAAAATAAGCTAGCAAATGAGCTTTAAACCTCACTAAAAGCTCAAACAGATTATCATTGCCCTATAAACTACTTATGACAAGAAAATCAGTCCTTAAAACATTAAAATACTATCAAAAAATAAGCTTTGAAAACGCCTTTAAACTAACCCAATTATAACAAAACTGTTTTGACCCGTTTACCATAAAACTAATGAAACAGTACTCAAAACTTCAAGACCAGATTCTTTACTTGAAAATGAATGCATAATGAACATAGAAAACATAACTTAACTCCTTAAATCTTAAAATCAAACTTGTAACAGATTAAGAACTTAACTCTTGAATAAAACATTGCTAAACATGAACAAAAACTGTTTTAAAAGCAATCTAAGTTGGAATTTAAAACCACAAGTGGTAATAAACAAATTGACCACTACGATCCAATCTGTTTAACGCCAAACACCCCCCCTTTAAGTAATTCAAAACCATTTTAAGCTAATACAGATCCGAGGAAAACTTATAAGTAGAGGGAGGCTGGATTCACGAGGTAATATTATATCAAACATAAAGGGTTGTCAAAAGTGCGCGAGCGAGCGAGCGGCATGTATTAAAACAAAGACATAAGCATTTAAAAAGAGCAAACAAGAATGAGCAGTTTTAAGCTTAAATAAGGCAGTTTTAACTTAAAACACGATTAAATGACTTCTAAGCCATAAGCAAGCAATAAACAATATTAATAAGCAATTATAAATAATAAAAAGCAGAAATAAGCAAAGAAATAAGCAAAACAGCAAATAAGCACTTAGAAAATATTTAAAAAGAAAACAAAGTGTACCTTGATACCTTGCACCAAACAGGGATTATTATAACCAAATAATCTCAAATATCCTACCCAGCTTATAATTAGGCAATCTAAAAAACCATAAGCTCATCCTTGACTAGCTTATCTTCCAAGAAAAAGCTTTCCAATAAGCAAAGGTAATTTTGAATTGTAAGTTTGATGAAACATTAACTTTTATAAATAAAACATATTATGTAAGAACTTATGAAAAGCTTGTAAACAGAATTAAGGCTTAATTGCATCAAAGTTAAAACAGAATTGAAAGAAGCTTATAAACTGAAACCCTTCATCCTGCTTTGGCTCCAAGCTGGTGAATCACAACCCTTGATTAATTATGACCAATAAAACCCTATGTGATTGCCAAGGTGGCAATATTCTTTTGTCAGGTTGTGAGAGGTGGGATTTGAGTGGGGTTTATCATAGTGGGTTTGGGGAAGAAGGATGAATAGTGACATGTTAGTCGGGTTGCAGGGTATAAGGAAAGGGATGGGTGAACAATGAAAATGGCGAGAAAAGTTTTATAGATTGAGGTGTATAGAGTAACGGAGTTAATCCCTTGTTTTCATTAAGTGTTTGCATAGTTAGTCCTTTTGGACTAACGGTGCAAAGGGTGTTAGGGACTTATGGTGTAAATGGGTTAATGGGGTTAATGGTTTAAGGGTTTTGGGCTTAGGATTGGGCCGGGTAAAGTTATAAAGGGTTTTTAGACTATAAACTTTTAAGTTTTATAACTGAAGGCTTAATGGGCTGACCCGGCCCATTAAATGGGTACGGGTTGGCCCATTTAAGATTTCTTCGGATTCAGCTTCGTCTTTGACTTGTTGACTTTGTCTTTTGACTATTTACGCTCTTTTTAATCCCGTGCTCGGTTTTATCGTTTTTAGCTTCAAATAACACAAAACAAGCATATATTTGGCATTTTATGTCCATTTTTTGTCATTTAGGGTCGTTTTTATAGGTAAAAGGTATGTGTAATTAAGCACATACCAAGGTATTCTAAAGAACAAGGCTCGATTAGTGGCTCGTGGTTACCGTCAAGAAGAGGGAATTGATTTTGAAGAGTCTTTTGCTCCGGTTGCAAGATTAGAGGCTATAAGGATTTTTCTCGCGTTTGCCGCTCACATGAACATGGTCATCTACCAAATGGATGTCAAGACTGCGTTTCTGAATGGTAATTTGCGGTAAGAGGTTTATGTTAGTCATTCGGATGGTTTTGTGGATCAAGATAACCCCAATCACGTGTACAAGCTAAAGAAAGCTCTTTATGGGTTGAAACAAGCTCCACGCGTGTGGTATGACATGTTGTCTTCGTTCCTGATATCCCAAGACTTCTCCAAAGGCTCAGTGGATCCTATTATGTTCATCCATAAGGAAGGTAAAGAATTACTTCTTGTATAAGTATATGTCGATGATATTATCTTTGCTGCATCTAAACTTGAACTTTGTGACCTATTTTCTAAAATCATGTGTTTAAAATTTAAGATGTCAATGATGGGCAAAATCTCATTTTTCTTAGGACTACAAATTTTTCAAAATCCCAGAGGCATCTTTATTAACCAGTCAAAATATGCCCTTGAATCTTTAAAGAAATACAGTTTTGACTCTTGTGACCTAGTGGATACTCCCATGGTGGAGAAATCCAAACTGGATGAGGATAAAGAAGGGAAAGCAGTTGATCCATCACACTATCGCGGCATGATTGGCACCCTCCTTTATCTCACAGACAGTAGACCTGACCTACAATTTGCTATATGCATGTGTGCCCGGTATCAAGCTAGGTCTACCGAAAATCACTTACATGCGGTCAAAAGGATCTTTCGGTATCTAAAAGGAACCGTCAATCGGGGAATATGGTATCTGAAGGATTCTTCAATTGCACTAACAGCATTTGCAGATGTGGATCATGCTGGTTGTCAAGATACACGTCGTAGCACATTTGTTAGTTGGTCATCAAAAAGACAGAAAAGCGCTGCGATATCCAATACAGAAGCTAAATATATTGCTATATTTGGTTGTTGTGCTCAAATCCTTTGGATGAGATCACAGCTTATCGACTATGACCTTGGATTCAATAAAATTACAATGTACTGTGATAACAAAAGCGCTATTGCCTTATGCTGCAACAACGTTCAACATTCCAGGTCGAAGCATATAGACATCAGATTTCACTTTATCAAGGAGCATGTTGAGAATGGGGTGATCGAACTTTATTTTGTCAATACGGAGTATCAACTGGCGGATATCTTTACTAAAGCCCTTGCAAAAGAAAGAATTGAATTTCTTATCAACAAGCTGGGAATGCAAAGCTTTACGCCGGAGACTCTAAAACACTTGGCAGATGAAGTTGATGAATAGTGGTGGTACCTATTCAAATATCATGTATAATATGTATATATACTTAAAAACCAAAAAGATTTTTTCATTTTTCAGAATTTTTTTTATAAAAATAAAATACAAAAATATAAAATTCATAAAATCAAAGAAAAAATTAAAAAATGTAAAAATATAAAAAGAAATAATAATGGCATGTCTTTTGAAAATCGATAATATTTCCGGTCTTAGAAATGTCATTCAATAATGATACGAGGCTGTAAATGAAGTTCGAGTAGAAGTTTCAAATGTTTTTAAAACATGCCAAAAATGGCTTACTATTATTTCTGATAGCAACCCGGTCATCATCTTAAAGGCAAGTATTCCGTCAAAAAGGAAACTTGACCTTTCAACGAGAATTTATTCTCGGGCATGGTCTACTTTATGACCATGCAATGTCTTGTGTTTACTTTACAACACAACCCGTGCTTCCGATATTTCCATAACCGTACGTGTCAGTGCACTTATGTGTAAAAATAAGAGAAATCTTATTTACAATTGGTGTTTGTTTTTCATAATAAAAACATTTTATCATCAAAAAATATTTTTTTCAAAGACATTTGACTTCTCAAACAATGACTACAGCTCTTTAAATAGAAAACGGGTCATTGCTTAAGGGGGAGAAAATGTCAAATTATCTTCTTCAGAAAGTCGTTTGTTAAAAGGAATAAAGGTTTTTAAACAATAACGGAATATTATTTTTTAAAAAAGCTAATTAGTATAGCTTTATAGTGCCTTAAATGTTTTTGTTCATGCTTTTGAGGAGTATGTGCTTATTTAAGGTATTAGTGATTATAGTTAAAACCATAGGACCACCCCCCCCCCCCTAAATGGGCAAATGTCTTATCTTATATAGCTAAATATCCTTATAATTGATATATGAAAAAGACTCAATAGCGTGGGGGTGAAAGTGTCAAAAACTATAATTGTTTTATAACACTCCCATCCCTCCCCATTTTATAGTATCTGAATTCGTAATCTCCTATTATGTCTTAATTCGCAATTGTGAACTAATTCGTAGTTTTCACCTAATCAACCAGATTCATTGATGCTTAATAGAAACGAAAAGGCTAATTATCATAAACACTTAGATTCTAACTAAAAGGTGATCTAAAACTTATGTTAGGTAGCAAATTTAAAATTGATTATCTTTGAAATCTAATCAAGTTAAAATTGGATTTATCCAAATAAGCCAATATAAGTTCACTCTTTTCAGGGTTATGTCTCAAAATGTGTTATACGCATTAAGTGCCAATTCAGGGTCTCTATATATAGTGTCTATATAAACTTGTTTATATATAAAATGTATCGACTCTTTCTTAGCAGAATCGTGAGTATCACAAAAGAACAACAACAAGCCCTAGACGACGTGCTCGTTCCACGGGAACAATGTCTACAGATTGGAAGTTGCAACTACAGATTAAGCACCATGTTCAAACCTAAAGAACCCACCTTTCAAGTTGCTTTGGATGTTCTTTCTCTCACACCTTTTTATCCAGCCTTCTTGATCACTGCAAGTGTCCCTGCTATCTACATGCATGAATTCTGGACTTCTGCCTCTTACCACAAGCATTCCATCAGATTCAAGCTGAACACAAAGAGATATTCTTTTGATCTGGATACTTTTAGAAATATACTTTAGATTTGTCCAAAAATTCATGGACAGCAGTTTGTAGATCCTTCATTTAAAGAGGAAATACTTACTTTCATGAGAGAACTTGGCTAACCCGGAAACATCCAATTACATTCAGATGTCAAAGTTGATATTCTACCTCAAGCTTAGAGAACATTCGGAACTATCATAAACAAATGTCTTAGTGGTAAAGTAACTGGAATCGATTCACTTCGTCTCTCTAGGGCTCAAATCCTTTGGGGTTTATATCACCAGCAAAAAGTTGACTATGCCTACCTCCTATGGGAAGACCTAGTTTTTCAAATCGAGAACAAGGAATCACGGAAGAACAAATACATGTTCTACCCAAGATTCACCAAAGTCGTCATCAATCACTTCATGTCACAAGATCAATCCATTCCAAGAAGAAACAAAGTGGACTGGCACATGGCTAATGATGATCCTATTCTCGACACCATGAGATCATCCTCAGTATAAATTTGTCTAAAAATAGGTGCCATTCTTCAGATTACTTAACCACACCAAGCAATGAAAGAATCTGAACATTTAAGACTTACTATGCTTTTGCTACTAGAAAGGCGATTCCAAAACCAAAGTATGTACGTCGAACTACCAAGGAGAAGACTGTACAAGCACCTAAAGCTTCTTTCAGTAAAAGAATCAAATCTGCTGCTAAGGTGACTAAATCAGGAAAGAAGAAGCAACCTGCTCAAGGATTGGAGACTCTATCTGAGATAGCCCTGTTCGAAGCTGAACAGATGAAGATTTCTCTCGAAAGAAGCAAGACATAACAACACAGCTCTCATGCCAGTGGTTCGGGTGCAGATAAAGGAACTGGTGTTAAACCAAGGGTTCTCGATGTACCAACATATGGATCTGATGACGAGCAAATCTCTTGGAAGTCCAATGAAGAGGAGGATGATGATGAAGTAGCCGTGAATGATGATGATGACAATGATGATGATAATGACGATGCTGATAATCAAGACGATGAAGGAAAGGAATATAATGATGAAGAAGATAAATAAGAAGATAGCTTTGATCCTCGGGTTCAAACAACCGTCTTCATGTTGAATCCACTATTGATGAAGAAATTCAAGGTGCGAATGTTGAGGGAAACAAACAAGATGAAGAGGAGACAAATGAAGAGGTCAAAGCAAATGAATTATACAAGGGACGTGAATGTCAATCTGGAAGGACAAGATATTGAAATGACAAATGCTCAACAGACCAATGTTTAACCTACTCATGTAACAGAAGATACTCATGTGATAATCACCGCTCTGGTCAATCCTAAAGGTCAACAACAGAGTTCTTCGATGTCATCTGGCTTCATTTCTAACATGCTCAACCCTAGTCCAGTTACAGGAATTGACTCTATATTCAATCTTAACACTAAGTCAACTTCTTTAGTAGATGTTCCAGTTACTGCTATTGATAAGCCACCTCTCTTGTCTGTAACAACCACTCCTCCACCACCCACTCCTCTTATCACACATCTGCAACAAACACCAGTTCCTACACCACAACTGTTTCCAAGCTCCTTCCTATAAGATCTTCCCAATTTTGGCTCTTTATTCGGGTTTTACCATAGACTAAAAACTTTGGAAAATAACTTCTTAGAGTTCAATCAAACGAATCAATTTGCTATAGCGGTTTCTTCAATTCCTGGCATTGTTGATGCGTACCTTGCCAACAAGATGTATGAATCCGTTAAAACAGCTGTTCAGTTACAATCCAAAAGACTCAAAGATAAAGCCCAAGCTAAAAATGCAGACTTCATCAATAAACTTAATGATAACATTAAGAAAATAATCAAGAATCAAGTTAAAGCTTAAGTCTCTAAGATTTTGCTGAAAATTGAGAAGACTGTCAATGAACAACTCGAAGTTAAGGTTCTGACTCGTTCATCCAATGAATCTAAGACATCTCATACTGTAGCCGCCAACCTATCTGAATTAGAGCTGAAGAAGATTCTCATAGACAAGATGGAAAGCAATAAGTCAATCCACAGATCTGATGAATAAAAGAATCTCTAAAAAGCAACTGTTGAAACGGCTGTATGAGAAGTGTACAGAGCTCAAACATGACACTTAGGAGATACTGTTTTCATTTAAAAAGATGTAGAGATGATGAGGATAAAGAACGAAGAAACCCTCCGCTGGATCAAAACTGGTGGGTCCAAGTGAATAAGTAGCTTGGTGAGAGAACATAGGCAACCAGTGCACCAAAGGAAAAGACCTCCAAGGCATCTGGAAAGTCAAGTGAAGGGTCAAAATCTCTCACAAGTCTGCTGGCACATCAGGAGTTTGAAACAGGAGTTACTGAAGATCAACCTGATGAAGAGACCTCTCACATCCCAGATTGGTTTCAGAAAACAACAAGAACCTCCTACTCCCGATCATGATTGGAACAAGACTTTGCTTGATGCTCATGGACCAGTTCAACCTTGGATAAGCTCTTTGGCCTAGATAGAAGGGCCACATGAGTCGTTTAATGAGCTAATGGACACTCCTCTTGATTTTCTCCAGCCTCATGATGAACCGGCTTAAAGTGATACTCTTAATCCGAAAAAAAAAATTAAGTAATTGGTCCAACATTCGAGCTGATGAAGGGATCATGCAAAAGTCTGGTAGAACTTGAATATTTCCTGGAAGAAGTCTACAAGGCAACCACTGATCAATTAGGCTGAAACAACCCTGAAGGCCAACAATATCCCCATGACTCGGCAAGCCATTACCATTGATACCTAATTCTCACGGTCGTCAAGTCATTCCTTTTGACCACTTCATCAACAACGACCTTGCATATCTAAGTGGTGGTGACTTAAGCCAAAAATATATAACTTCAGTGACAAAGATCAAGGCTGCAGATTACTGGCACATCAAATGGATTGAAGATTTGGTCCCTAACACAATGTGAAGTCAAGTGCCGGTTGACTATGACAAGCATGCACTCTGGGGAATCTCACATTGGGGGCGAAAACGATAACAATTCTATGCATTTGCTGTTAACAGGGAATCTGGTCGTGATGTCTACTCCAAACGAAGAATCATCGTTGTCACCAAGCTAGAAATTGTTGAATGGCAGAATTACAAGCATTTAGATTGGATCACTGTTCGTAGAGATGATGACAAGCTGTACAAATTCAAAGAAGGCGGTCTCAAAAGGCTTCGCATTCAAGACATCGAAGACATGCTACTTCTTCTTGTTCAAGGCAAGTTGACAAATCTTATTGTTGAAGAACGCTTAGCTTTTAATGTCTCATTGCGAATGTTTACAAGAAGCATTGTCATCCAAAGACGTGTGGAAGATCTTCAATTAGGTGTCGAAAGTTGCCAAAAGAAGCTCAACCTCACAAAGCCGAATACGTACAGATCAAATATTAAACGAAGAGAAGCTTATTCAGCATACTCTAATCCCAGAGGATTCATTTACCAGAACAAAGACAAAAAGAACAGACTAATGCGTATCGATGAACTACATAAGTTCACTAACGGTACACTCAATGATGTTCGGACTGCTCTTAATGATCGTCTAAAGGGAATTCGGATGAAGTATCTGCCTCAGACTATCTAGAGACAAAGTGATAGAGATAAAGCAGGAGCTATGATCCAGGCAATTGATAAACAACTAAAGACCAGGAGGATTATGCGAAGCTTAGAGAAATTTGTTGGTGGGAGACCATACGAGGGTGATTTTCGGTTGCTTCAGAGGACCATATGATTCATCATATGACGTCCTCATCATAACAGGTCAATCCTCGTAAATAACAAATAACTTATGAATTTGTATATATGTAGTGTAGACATAATGGTGATATTAAGGAGTGCTCGAGTACAAAATTTTCAAGAATTTCTTAGTAAATTCAAAAAATTTCAAATTATTGTACTCAGCACTATCTTATATACCCTCATAAATTAAGGGGGAGCAATAAAATGTTCCTTATAGATTGTGTGTAACATTTTGTCCCCGAACGTTTAATCAATTGATATCCAAAATATCAAGGGATTAACATTTTGGATAAGGGGAGAAAATGTGATTAAACTGCATCTAATTTGTATTGAAATGTGATTGAATAAAATGGACTCAATGCACTCCACACTTAGCATGTACTACGATTACGATGCACATGTTAAGGGGGAGCTTTTAGTGATGATGAAAAACTCTCAAAGTGTAAATCTTTTGATATTTATATCAAACACTTTGATTGAACTTTTCAATGATTTTGGTTTTGATTATGATGGAATACCCAAAAGACCGACCATGTACTTAAATTTATGGAGTTATAAGGTGGTTAGGCATAGGTATTCAAATCCCATGATCCAGCCAGAACCGAAGGGATCTACCCAGGGATAAACACTAGTTAGTGTAGAAGTCCTTAGGTATGATACAAAAGGAGAAAAAGTGAGAATCGGGAATAATGCTGACTGAGATGGAGCTAACACTAGAACAAACCCAACAAGGTGTTAGTTATGAAGTCTCGGTAAGCATTGAAGGGGTTGAAGAATGAAAAAGAAATGTAAGGATAAAGGGTGAAAAGAAAGACCTCCAAACACTTAGGCAAAAATCAGGTCAATACATACACTGTCGGAAACACTAAGTTGTTGTCTAACATTGAAGACAGTCATGGACCCAGTGACGCTATGCACAACCCTCCCCAGCCACTCAAGGTCTCTCAACAGACTCTTGTTTTATTTTCTCACAAAGATTACACTCATTTCTATCGACTTTCTCACTCCGAGTCAGTCAATTTTGAAAAGGTAGCATCAGCTCCAGCCTCTGATCACTAAATCTCATTAGGACACTTGTCAAATTATGCTTGCTTAGTCACACAATTTGAATAACAAGATATACATTAAGAGTCCTACGCATTATCCTTGTAATTTTGCCAGAACATCCGAGTGATATAATTCACAATGAAGATGGAAATCCTGCTTGATCCAACATTAAACAAGCTCATGGTAGGTGACTTGTTTGATTCTATATGAAATCAAAACTTGTGACAACTGAAAAGCAACAATGGTGCGATTCTTATGAATCAAACTTTCCAGGTTATGGATTGACGATTAATGAATTTTTGAATTGCTTAAAACTCTCGATGTGTCACAAAACCACTTTAGCAAGTGACACGTCGATTGGTTTTCAAATCAATTTTCTTATTTAATCAGTAAGACTATGCTTTGAGACGTTCTGGTAATGAGAACATGCTGAGTTTAATGAATCCAATACATATGTGTTAGAAAGATTTTATACTTCAGCTACTTCTTAAATTGAATCTACCTGATCACAGGTCGATACTCACGGATTCGAAGGTTACTCCAACCAAACACAAGGGAATGACAAAGCCATGTTCGTCCCCCTACTTTATTGCTAACTATTTATTTCAGGAATATATAAAGATGGACATGGAGGTACCTGATCCCAGCTGACTCACATATTCATAGCCACATGCTCATACCCGACCGATAAATATAAAGACATCATGAAAGCTCAAGTACATGTTTCAAGACTTCCGCTACTTTGATACCGTACGTCTTTTTCAAAGCGACGAATTGTTAAAGTTAAAGAACTTCGAGAAAGATGCATAATTATAGTTTTCAAGTTATCAAATCATGAATGGTATGAGCATGTCAGTCCAAAAATCACAAGTTCACAAGATGGCAAAGTTTACAAGATGGCG
The DNA here is from genome assembly GCA_026074375.1 of Tanacetum coccineum. Taxonomy (NCBI): domain Eukaryota; kingdom Viridiplantae; phylum Streptophyta; class Magnoliopsida; order Asterales; family Asteraceae; genus Tanacetum; species Tanacetum coccineum. The sequence continues at coordinate 5,203 of BQNB010143159.1, read as the reverse complement.
AAACGAGATTATGCTTGGTTGATTATCTCAAGTTGCTCAAAGATCAACATTTTTCAACTCAACAAGTCAGATAAAGGATCGAGCTCAAATCCTAAAGTCAAAGATCACTATAACAATTCACAAGTTAAAGATTGAAGTTAAAGACTACGAGCTCAAGACTAAAGTCAAAGCATAGTATGCTAAGTTTAAATTTTTGTAAATTGGAGTGACCTCCCTTAGGGGGAGATTGTTAGGAACAAGAAAAGTCTTGGTCACTTCCAATATTAACTAGTCAAAGCCCGTAGTTAGTCAATGTTTTGTTAATAAGCTAATATGGGGCAAAGGCCCATGGAAAGCCTTACAAGGCCTATGGCCGGCCACATTTGGAGTATAAATACCCTCTCCATGCCTTGGAGAGGGTGTTGGTTGGTTGATTGTATTCTCATTTTCACCTTAGTGCATTTCATATTCTTTACTTTCTCTTACTAGAAAATACATCCTTCTTTCAACACTTTCTCTCTCTAGTTCTTACTTGAATATTAAAAGATTACTTGTATTCTACATATTTACTATCCAAGTTTTTCACCATACCATCAAAAATCAATTTAGAAAACTTAAAAGTTCTATTTGTGGCCAAGTAAATAATAGTAGTTGCTATATTGCTACTAAATTGTTCCCACAAAGTTTTCTTAGGACTAAGACAGTATAGGATGGTATGGATCAAGAATCTCTACAAAGGGAAAAATTTACCTTTTTGAAAAGTCAGTTTATCATCAGTTAAAACATACCTCATCAGTGAGAGTTGATCAAAAATTTCAGTAGTTGGAAAAGCACTAATACCTTCTACATCTGCTAATTGGAGATGTCTTCTAACAGATGCTTCAGTAATATAAAATTCTTTGCCATCAACTGTAGCAGGGTCGACATTATGATGGGTTTTGATGATTAAAGATGAAATTGAGCTAGGTGAGAGAGGATAACAAGGTGTAAAATCGAACGAATGATTGATTGAAACCCTTAATCGAAGTATTTATGAACTCACCCTCAACAGCATTAACTTGAACTGGCAGCATTAAGTTAAACCTAACAGTATGAACTAACCCAGCAGTAGGAAGTTATGCCTGGCAGCATTAACTTATGCCTAACAGCAGTAAGTGAATGCCTAGCAGCATAAACTAATATTGGCAGTAGTAAATTAAGCCTAACAGCATTAACTTAAGCTTAGCAGCATTAAGTTTAAGCTGAGTAGCATTAACTTTAAGATTGTATTAACCCCAATTTCTAAAAGCATTTCCATCATCAATTTTGATTCTCACAAGCTCTCTTTCTATTTTTAATCTCACTATATCTCTCATTTCTTTTCCTCACAAATTCACTCTTTCTGTTTTTTTATTTTTTTATTTTTTTATTTTTTTATTATCAAGAATCCTTTCAGATAATTTTGTATAAAGTTCCATCAATTCCTTTAGTTTTATGTTGTCCTCCCTACTTCCAAGTGTGTTAACTCTTGAGATAGGTGGATCATTGGACTGTTTAGATGCAGCCTCAAACCTAATTTGAGCTTCTGCACCCCCCAGGAAAAGTCTCATTAAGTGTTGCCATGGATTGGGTCCTATTTATGTTACCACTGTCCTGCTCTGCTTCTAAGCTAGAAGCAATAGTGGAAGCCCTTTCCATTTTGTCTTCCCACTTCTTATAGACAGTCTCATCTGCATCAAGGTGAATAAGTCCATTAGACTGAGATATCTCAGTGGTCCTTTTGGCTTTCCTAGGTTTTTGAGTCTTTTTGGGTTAATAATGTGATAGAACAGTGATTGGTCCAAGATTAGATAGTGATATAGTTATGGATGTGTGTTGGGGTTCAGTGGGATTTCCTGACCCTTCACCCACTTCTGCTTAATGATACATTCCCTTTTATCTAATCTTAATTAACCTCCCCTCAAACAATACTTCATAGATTAAGTAATCCAATGCTAGCAATCAGAAAGTTAAACCTGCTAACATCAAAAGTCTTTGTGAGAAGATCTGCAACATTGTGGTTTATGTGAATCTTGATCACTTAAATCAACTTCTTCTCATAAGAATCTCTGATGAAATGGTGCCTTATTTCAATGTGCTTGGTTTTAGAATGAAGCACTAGATTCTTCACAATATAAATGGTGCTTTCATTATCAATGTGAATCTTGGTGTTCATGAAGTTAAACCCATAATCAAGCATTTGATTTTGGTTCCATAACACCTGCCCACAGTAATTAGTAGCAGTAACGTACTCTGTTTCAGTAGTAGAGTTTGCAACTATAGTCTGCTTTTTACATTGCCATGAAATCAACCTTTTGTCAAGAAATTGACAACCTCCTGTTGTGGATTTTCTGTCAAGGCTAGCTCCATCATAATCACTATCAGAAAAAACTTCCAAGTCAAATGGTGAATCCCTAGGATACCAAAGGCCCAATTTAGGTTGACCTTTCAAGTATCTAAAGATCCTCTTCACATGAGTAACTTGAAACCTTGCACAAGCACAAACAGCAAACATTATGTCAGGTCTAGAAGCTGTCAAATACATCAATGATCCAATCATTGATCTATATAAGTGTACATCCATATCCTCAGCGTCTTCATCCTTGAGCAATGCTTTGTTACTTTTAATTGGAGTGCTTGCTGTTTTTACAGTGACAAAATCAAACTTCTTTAATATATCAGCCACATACTTGTCTTGGCTGATGAAGATTCCATCATCTTTTTGCATGACTTGCATCCCTAAGAAGAAAGTGAGCTTCCCCATAGAACTCATCTGGAACTTCTTGTGCATCATTTACTAAAATTCAACACATAAAGAATTTTTTATAGATCCAAAGATGATGTCATCAACATACACCTGCACTAACAGGATATCACCTTTGTCCTTCTTGATGAATAGAGTCTTATCTATAGTGCCTCTTCTAAATCCATTTTCCAATAAGTAGGTAGACAAGGTTACATATCAGGCTTTAGGAGCTTGATGTAGACCATATAAAGCTTTTTCTACCTTATAAACTTTACCAGGGAACTATGGATCTTTAAAACCAAGAGGTTGGCACACATACACTTCGTCTTCAATAGTACCATATAAAAAGGCACTCTTTACATCCATCTGGTACACAATAAATCTCATAAATGATGCATAGGCCAAAAATAACATGATTGCTTCTATCCTAGCAACAGGAGCAAAAACCTCATCATAATTAATGCCTTCTTCTTGGGTGTAACCTTGTGCAACCAGTCTTGCCTTGTTTCTAACTACAATTCCTCTCTCATCTTTCTTGTTTCTATACACCTACTTAGTTCCAATAGCCCTC
>BQNB010143157.1:0-17030 GCA_026074375.1 Tanacetum coccineum | reverse complement strand
GTTAAGCTTATTTGTCATTTAATATCATGTTTGATTATCTGTCTTTAATAATACATGGTCTTTAAAGTTTTAATTCAGCTTAAAATTGGTTTCTAAGGATTTAAAGGGGTGTTTGGCACAAGCAGTTTTAACGTAGTTAAGACTGCTTGTGTAGCTTTTGGGTTTCAAAACAGACTTAATAAGTTCCCATTCAGTCTTATAAGTAGTTTTACAAGCTTAAAGCTAGTTTAGTCAAGTTTTGTAGTTTGGTTTTTCAAATTCTAAATCTGCTAGTTTAATTAGGTTTTCAAATTTGCTTATTTGTAGTCTGTTTAATTAGTTCATTTAAATGTTTAGTTTTTGTGTTCCAAATGGTTTCCAAAAAGCTTCATAGACCATCTGTTTTGAGTCCTTTCCTTTTTAAACTTTCTCTTAAATTTTTTAGCTTAACATAGTTAGTTGGTATTGTCTTAAAAGTCTAGATTTTGCAGTTCTTTAGAGGATAAATTTTAGTTTATATTTGAATAATTTTGAGTAACTTAGCTTATTATAGTTTGTTCTCAATCTGTTTCAAGTTTTTGGTTTGTCAAAAGGAGTTTTTGAGTCTGAAAGTTAAGCTTTAATCTGTCATTTCATTTCAAAAAGCCAAAAACCAAAGTTGTGTATCTGTCAATTTAATTTTCCTTTTTCTAGCTTATTTCTTTAATAAGTTTGCTTAAATCTCACTTATTTGTGTTATTAGCTTATAGGATTTAATCTGTTTTTAGTTTACAGCTTATTTCAAGTGCTTAATGGTCTTAAAATTTAGCTTAAAAAGAGTGGTCAAGTCCTTTAAGTCCTGTCTTTGAGTCCACTGTCTCTTTGCCTTTTAGTGTTTTTAGCTTATTCTTTTTGCTTATTTCCTAATCCTTAGAGCTTATTAGGTCTAGCTTAATATCTGTTTTCAGCTTATTTGCATTCCTTTTGCTTATTAAGTCCAAATAGTGCAAACAGTTTTAGGTTATGGTCTTTTAGTAAGTTTTAGCTAAACTGTCATTTTCATTTGCATTTTTCTAGCTTATTTCTTATTTAGATTGCTCAATTCCTGCTTATTTGTGTTCTTTTAGTCTAGTTTTTCATCTGTTTTTGCTTTTTAGTTTTTTTCTCTTTGCTTATTTGGTCTTAATTCTAGCTTAAAGTTTTTCAAAAGTCCCTTAAAAGTCCATTTTGTGTCAAACTGTCTAAATGATTTTAAGTGCTTTTTAACTTATTTTGTCTGCTCATTTTTAGCCCAATGTGCTTATTAGGTCTAGCTTTAGTTCTGTTTTTAGCTTATTATGTTTTCTTATAGCTTATTATGTCTTAAAAAGCCAAACAGTTTCCAAATTTAGTTAAAAAGTCTTAAGCTTAAAACTGTCATCTTTAAGAAGCTTTTTATAGCTTATTAATAAGTTCTAGAAAAATTCTCTTTATTAAAATTGCTTATTTTTGTTTGTTCTTTAGGTTTGTCAAAAAGAAAAATAAAAAAAATGTTTTTAAAAAGGAAGGTCACAGGACTCGAACCTGTGACCTCCCTCACACAACACCAATGCCTTAACCAGTTTGCCCTTGGGTCTTTTTCATACATGTCTTGCACTATTAAATCTTTATAGGATCTTTAGCTTTAGTTTATTCGTGCTTATTTGCTCCTTATCTGCTTATTCTTTCAGCCAAATTTCCAGTTTTATTTTTTCATAGATTTTAAATAAGTCAAAATATTTTTCATAAATTTTCCAAATTTTTAATAATTAGTTTACTATTTTTAATATTTTATTTAGATTAAATCTGTTTTTAATTAATAAAAAATAAAATTAAAATAAAAAAAATATAATTTCTTTTTCAAAAATTATTTTAATACATTTAGGTTTTATAAATTTGCAATTTGAAGTTTTAGGGTTAAATTTGATGTTTTAGGTATTTAGTCGCGTTTTATTTAGCGTAGAATTTAATTACTTTAAATGTTTAATTCCCGTTATTCTTAGATTAGCATACTTTTGTGTGCTTTCCCTTTGCATTTTTAGATTTAGAAACCAAAATCAAATCTTTTGTGACATTCAAGCTCGATTCCCGACATAATCATGAATTTCCATTCACCTCTCACCGAGGAGAACGATACCCGTGTTGATTACTTATTATTCTTTCCTAAGAATAATTTGTATGATACTTAGCTTACGTATATGTATATTTTATATATATTATATATTAAGAGGGGTTTTTGAACGAACATCAAAATGACGCCGTTGCCGGGGAGAGGTGTAGCGATTTTTACGGGATTGATCGTGTTCGAGCCTTGAAGATCCTTTCTCCGTGAAAGTTTTCGTTTTATTTTATATAAAAATACAAAAATATTCTACATTTCTATTCTTATTTTCTTTTATTTTAATATGAAAATAACCGTTTGTTAATTGTCGTTTCGACTCATCTTTAGTTAACAAACTATAAGAGAGGTATAAGGAGGGTCGATCCTACGAACTTCGACCCGAAAGGAGAAGGTTTTTAATACGCTTCGCGGTTACACGCTCCTCCACTTCTTTGTGCGTTTTTCTAGAGAGCTACCGTGAACTTTTAACAATCGGAACCAAATATATTCTCCATACCCTCTTATCCGTTTAATTCTTTCTCTTACCCCTCTCTATTGTTTAATTCTTATGGCGTCACTCGACTATTGTTGTATCTGTAAAGGTCGGATGAGTAATGATCGGGTATTTTGTCTACCGTGTACGTGTGAGCGGTGTAGAAGAAATTATACAGACATATTTTGTTCTATATGCTGTTTTGAATCTGGAAATGCATTCATTGATGATCTAATTACAAACTCTTTTGATGATCTTCCGAATTCTTCTGACCACCCTCCACAACCCCAAACTCACTCTTTTGAGTCAAATGGTGATCCACCACAAGTTCCGGACCCGTGTTACAAACAAAACTTTGATGATAATTTTCCATAAACTTCACCAAGTTTTACACAACAATATCTTTGTTGTACTCGCTGTGGGGGTCCTCATGAGACTTTTCAATGTCAACAATTGATATTCTATGAGCCGGAACCTTGCTACAATCAAAACTTTGATGATACTTTTCCACAAAATTCACCTAATTTTCAACAACAAATTCTTTGTTGTGAAAATTGCGGGGGTCCTCATGAGAGTTATCAGTGTCAACCGATGAATCAAAATTATTATGATCCTAATCTTTGCTATAATTCTATCTCTTCCGATTTTTACCAATATCAACCCCCGCAGTATTCCGTCACTCATCAACCTCTTCATATAAAAAGTATGGCGGATTTGCTTCTTGAAGAGAAACTTTCTCAAGCCCTGCAAGCTCTTTGTGAAAAGTTAAATAAAAATGTTCAAGAAAAGCAGGAAGAAAATAATGTTGCAAAAGAGCAAGCAGCTAAAGTTAGTTCTCAATATTCGAAGCCTCCTAGTTACTACGATGATGATGACGATGACGATGACAAGGAAAGTTCTATTCCTTTGAAAGTTATTATTTCTGAACTTCCTCTGTCAATTGCAATCACACCCGACTTTCTGATTACGAACTCTCTCATAATGGAGGATGAGCATCTTGACACTATTCCAGAAACAAAATCGTTCGAAGAAAATGAATCTAGTGTTAAGGACCTTAACCTAACCCCAAGTGAGTCTAAGGATTGGTCCAAGGGTTTATCCGAGGATTTATCCGATATTGAAAGTGAGTGTGATATGCCGTTTTGTGATGATTTTACAAGTTTTTCTAATCCTCTCTTTTATTCTAATGACGATTTTACCTCTAGTGATGAAGAGTCACTTTCTAATGAGGACGTTCCGGAAGAAAATTTCAAAATTTATTCGAACCCTCTTTTTGATGAAGAAATCATTTCTACTAAGATAGATCCGCGTCACTTTAATACAGAATCTGATCTTATAGAATCTTTGCTTAATCGAGATACTTCGATAGTTTCTTCTCCTAAGTTTGATTCTCTTCTCGAGGAGTTTTCCGGTGAACTCGCTCATATCGATTTGATTTCTCTAGAAATTGATGAAGCCGACTTTGATCCAGAGGAAGAAATTCGTCTTGTTGAGAAATTGTTGTATGATAATTCATCTCCTTGACCTCCAAAAGAACTTAATTCTGAAAATTCTGATGCTGTTATCAAATCTTTCTCTCCATCTCCTATCCCCGTTGAGGATAGTGACTCTCTTATGGAGGAGATTGATATTTTTTTTGCTCCGGGTGACTCGATACCACCGAGTATTGAGAATGATGACTATGACTCGGAAGGGGATATTCTTTTTCTTGAAAAAGAGTCATTTCATTTTGATCGTTATTATGATCCATCATCTCCTCGTCCTCCTGCGAAACCACCAGATGATGATGGAATTCACTTTGATGTTGAGCCTGATACGGGAATTTTGACTGCTAAAGTGGTGGATGATATTTCTGAACATTATGTTCTTATGCCTAGTATTTTCCCCACCCATCCCACCCGTTGTCCAGTGATTGACACTTTGCTTCCATTTTCATCCAAAAATAAGGACAAAGTTTTCAATCCTATACTTCTTGCTTCAAACGAGGAGAAATCTCCTTATCTTCTATCTTATTGGGGCTTTAAAGTTTTTTAGCTTATTAATGATTCTGAAAGCCCGATGATGATCTATGGAGAGGACATTCATATACTGGATGTTCCGTTTCTCCATTTCTATCCTCCTTGACTAGCTCAAGTATGGGGGATCGAGTCAGGCTCAAGACTCAGTTAACAAAAATAAGCGCTTTGTGGGTGGCAACCCATGCTTATCCCTTTTAGTTTTATTACTAATAAGTATGACGTAAGGAGGCTCGCCTCTTCCATTTTCTGTGTTTTGGTGGCTTGTGTTTTATGCTCAGGATTGCCCGGATTATGAAGCCTTTCGTGCTCGTGGTTTTGTCCTCCGTTTACTCGAGCTTCAATCCTTTGCATACTTCTATATGGGAATCCAATATCCTAAATCTTATCGACTAACGTTTATCTTTGAGCATACTTAATAAACGACTTTAGATTTACGTAGAGACCCTTCTTAAAACATTGAGGACAATGTTCAGTTCCAGTATAGGGGATCTATCGATTTGATTATGCCTGCAGTCGTTGTTTTCATGCAATCCCGTTTACCAAAATACCAAAAAATAAAAAAAATTAAAATTTTTTAAAAATAAAATAATTGTTTTGTCATAACGTTTGACTTTCCTGCTGGGGAGAATAAGAATAAATTTTGACTCGATCAAGCGTGTTGAGCTCTTAGCTTTGTCCCTTAACCGTTATAAACTTGACTAAGCATTCGCGGATCTTTTTATTAAAGATTTTAAATTTGCGAAGAACGAGAAATGATAGAGTTAATTATGAGTTAGATGTTATACAAGGATTATTTGGAAATCTTAAGAGCTCATAAGTGTAATTTGTGGCTTTTCTTCCCCGAAGCTTCTAACCGGACTAATAATACGTGCTCTTTTCAAAAAATTAGACAAGTTAGTGGTTTTATCACTTAAAAGTCCAATTTAAATCAACATTTTTAGACTGTATAGTCTTAGTTCAAATTTATACTTAAATTTTCTAAAAAGAAATTTTCTCTATATATCATGGTAATATAAAGTGTAAAAAAACCAAAAAGGGGTAATAATAATAAAAATTGTGGGCTAATAAAAGTTTACTGCCTCTTGCCGGCTCACAACTGATGTGGCAGTCTTCAAGAGAAGGCCAATAGTAAGAATAATAATCTGAGACTGTTAAAAGTTTGCTGCATCTTTCCGGCTCACAACCGATGTTGCAGCCTTCAAAAAGGTCAAAGGGTTCTGAAGCCGAAATAAGACAACTAGATCATGGTCGGCACGCATACCGATGTGACAGTTCGTTTAAAGGGTGGAGGTTATAAGTATAATTATATTAATATTAAGTGTAATGTATGTGATTTAATAAATATAGGGAAAATCTCTTTTTCTTAAATTTAAAAATGCTTTTGAACTAAGACTATTTCATTTTAACTTGTGATTTTTCTAAATGAATTGTTTATTTAACGGGAAGCCTAATAGTTTTTGAAATTGAAGGTCCGTGAGTTCCGATACTATTCTCTGTGGGGTGTCAAAAGCCTGGTCACCTAAGCCGGTCTCGGCTGGGATGTGCCGAGAAGAAAGTCGCTACATGGAATGATCTCGCCTTCAAGATCATAATTCTTGGGTGGAACGTGAAGCATAGAAATATTGCACTATTCTTAAAGAGGTTGATCTATGGTTGAAATTCGAAATAAGCACATTCACCTAAGACAAAATAATTGTCGGGAGTGAAAAGTTTCACAAGTTACAAGTATGAGTAGTGTTAGCATCTTAACTTATATTTAACGGTGATTTCGTTTTTAAGCTTGGTTTGGGACAAGTGAAAAATTGGGGACGATGAATTTATTTTTTTGGGCATTTTAGGATTGAAGTGCTTCTTGTTCTATGACCATAATGGTTATGAAAATAACGAAAGTCTGGACATTATAGTTGGTCAAAAAGAAAAGTTAAAAAAATGAGAAAAAGGAAAAATACAAAAATATGTGTGGTAATAAGTGTAAATATTTAAAAATGGTCAAAACGGGGTTTTTCAAAGCTAATGATTTCTTAATCCCTTTTGATGAACACTTAGCTACTTTTCGAGGTAATTAGTCAGGAGGGATTGAGATTCTTGGTTTTCTAAAGTGTTTACTTATGGCATTGCGTGAGGACATGACAATAGTTTAGTGTGGGGGATTTTGGTATGTGCTTAATTACACATACCTTTTATCTATAAAAATGAGCCTAAATGACCAAAAAAAATGAACATAAAATGCCAAATATATGTGTGTTTTGCTATTTGTGTTGTGCAGGTATCGGATATTCACTAAAGGACAAAAAAATGAAGCAAAACCTGACAAAACCGAGCATGAGAATGGAAAGAGCGTGAAAAGTCGAAGCCAAAGAAGTGTGCATCTTAAATGGACCAACCCGTACCCAAGTTAATGGGCCGAGTCAGCCCATTAAGCTTATTTATTAAATCAAAGCCCATATCATTAGCCTAAATCAATTATCCAAATTCATGATCAACCTGGCCCAATAACAAAGCCCAAACCAAAAAGCCCGTTAACCATTAACTATAACACCTTTAAACCACTTTTCACTGTTAGTCCTATGGGACTAACATAGTTAGTCCTTAGGATTTACACCATTACCCCCTACATCCTTATACCTTTACACCATTAGTCCTTTTTCCCTAACACTGGTTAACCCGTTATCCCCAAAACAAACACACCCATTTCCCGCCATTAACACTATTCACCCATCACTCTCACCTAGACCCCTGCTCCAACAGACAAACCCATCACTCTCATAACTCAACCCCACTCCACAAGGTGCCAATTCCACCTTGGCTATCCCATGATTTTTCATAGACTATAAGACATCACAAAGAATCAAGGGCTGTGATTCAAGAACTTGAAGAACAAGATAGTTGAAGGGCTATGATGAAGCTTTTGAAGCCTCTCTCACAACAAACACAATAAGCACAACAGAAAGCTTGTGCTCGTCTATAAATAGTGTGTGTTTTCACACATTAGTTAAGCAGATTGTTATCTAGTTTTTAATAGCTTATTTATTGTATTTTTTATCTTGTCTTAGTTTAAAATCAGCTTATCGTAACTTTTCTTTAAGTATTGTAAACGTTTTAAGTATTAATGAAATTTTGAGTTTTTATGTTAACATTTGTTTTCCTTATGATTTAATTTTCCTTTACAGTCTTTGTAAAAGTTTTTAAAAATTAATGAAATTTCAAGTTTTATGTTAAAATCTTTTGTTTACACTAAGTGAATGTTATGCTTCTGAAAATGTTCTCATAAGCTCTTGTTTAAACTGTTTTCATAAAGCAATAAAAATTTGTTAAGTCTTTAAGCTAAGTTACATCAAAAAGTCACCCAAAATATCACGCTTATTTGATGATAAAGCCAGAAAAGGAAGGGCTTAAAGGACAAAAGATAAAGTGTCTCTAGAGCTTATCAACAAGCTCTAGCCTTGTTTTTTAAACAAGGCATAAGCGTGTTGAGTAACTCTAAGAGCACTTTATGCCCTTGTTTAAGCAGAGGGTTCTTGTAAGTTCATTTTTTTCATTTTAAGTCAAAAGTTGGTTATTGCTTATTCTTGCTTATCATAGCACTTATTATTGCTTATTTCTATCTTATTTGTATTTTGAATATGTTTTGATCATGTTTTATGCTTAGTTGTAGTTTAAATCTTAGTTTTAAGAGTTTAAGTCTAAAATCAGTTAAAAATCTTTAAAAAGTAGCATTAGCTTTTAGCTTGTTGTTCTAGCTTATTTGAATGTTTAAATCTGTTCATTAGGTGTAATACTAGCTTAAAAATATCTGGTATTAGAAGTTTTAGGTCTAAAACTCAGTTTACAATTTAAAATGGAATTTTATAACTTAAAAAGGTATTTGGGTTAAGAAGGCAAAACGGACAATATTGTTTAAAACTGTTTTGGGTCAGTGTGCCAACTATAACAAGCCTTCTTAAGTCATAATAATCTGTTTTTAAAAAAAATTAATGATTAAAAGTAAGTTTTAAGGTTTTATTTACAATTGCGTAAATCTGTGTTCAAAAACAGAGGACAGTTTAAGCATAGCTTATTTGATAAATCTTTTGAAAATAGTTTTTAAGTGTTGTTTTGGTGTTGTTATTAATGTCAAAATGCAGTAGAATAAGTGTTGTTTAAATTACTCTAGTTTTGTAAAAAGTTTACTCAAATCTGTCAAGTACCTTTCTGCCTTTAAAAAAACCCTTTTTCAATCTTATTTTTAAGCTAGTAAAAATATGTTTTAGGTACCTGTAATTCTGTGCAAGTAGTTAAATATAAATATACTTGATTTGTTTGAGCTTAGTTTTGACTTTAGTGCTTATTTTGCTAGCTTATTTTAAGTCTACAAAAAGCCTTTTTGTCTTTTAAAGAGAAAACTAAAATGTGTACAATATGGTGTAATCCAACTTTTTCAGCTTGTTTATCTTTTCAAGGCTTATTTGTGTTTCAAATTAATTTTCTTTGCTGATATTAGAAGCTTATTGTATAAGCTTTTTAGTGGTATAAGTAATTAAGCCATAAGGTTCTGTTTTCTAGCTTAAAAATAAGCTAGAAAGTGCCCCCCTTGACTGTTTGATTAGTAAGATTTGGCCTAACTGCTTATTAGCTTATTTGAACTTTTTAGCTTTTACGATTGCTTAACTTGTGTTTCATCTTGCTTATTAGGTTAGTTTCAAGGTTCTGTTAGCTTATTAGGTTTAGGTTAGAGCTTATTTGAGTTTTTTTAGCATTTCTAGTCTAGAATTGTTAGTTTAAAAAGCCTTTAAGTACTTCTGTCATTTTAAGTTTAATTTAGCTCAATTTAGTTGCTTATTTTTGAGCCCTAGTGCTTATTAGGTATGTTTGATAATCTGTTTTAGCTTTTTACTTCATCTTACAGCTTTTAGAGCTTATAATTAAGCTTAAAATTTCAAACAGTTTAGTCTCTTGTCATTTCAGTTTTTAGCTTAATTTTCAGACTTAGAGTGCTTATTTCTGAGCTTATTTTTAAGTTTTATAAAAAGTCATTTTTTAAGGTTGCTTATTTAGCTTATTAAAAGTTTTTTAAAAAAAAGAAATTTGCAAATAAAAAAATATGTTGGGAGTTGAGGGAAATCAGGGGTGAGCAAGGCTCGAACCCCTGACCTCAACCTCACCTCAACCAACATATTTAACACACACCACACAACCACTAGCGCCCTTGGGTCTTTTCCGTTTTACCTTGCACCTATTATTCTTTTAACACCTTTTTTGCCTTTTAACCTAATCCATTTTCGCTTATTAAGAGCTTATATAGATAAGTTTGTTAACTAACCTCAATATATTTTTTCAATAGAACTGCTCACACTTTTAGCTACTTTGTGTAATTTTTTTCAGATTTTTTATAAATAGTTTAGTATTTTTAATATTTAATTTAGATAAAAACCGTTTTTAATTCATAAAAAATTAAATAAAAGTCAAAAAATTATAATTCTTTTTTTTTAAATTTTCTTTTATCATTTAGGATTGTTAAAAATTAATTTTGCTTTCGTAGGGTTAAATTTGAAGAATTTGGTTTTTTAAAGAATGAGATTTGGTCCCGTTATTGTTTTTCTTCGTTTTTCACTTTAATTGCTTACGTTTTTGGTTTACTTTTCTTTGTTCTAGCATTTTAGTCACTTAGGATTTATAAAAAGTTAAAAAATCATTTTAGGATTAAATTTTGATAAATTAGGTTTTAAGTCATGTTTTTTTTAGGATTCCCGTTATAGTTTTTAGTGATTTAGCTTTAATTAATTTCGTTTTTAGATTGCCTTACTTGTTTTTCGCGTAAAATTAGAAAAACCAATCAAAATCTTTATTATTCAAACATCAAATATCAAACCGACTCTCGACTTTCCATTGCATTCCTCGTACCGAAGAACGACTCAGGTCCGATTTTAAACTTTATTGATTTTAAAGTGAAGATCGATACTTTCGGATAAATAAAAATATATATATATATAATATTTACCTGTGATTTGAATTTACAATAAGCAACTAGAATAAGCTTCAATTGCTATAATGAAAAATAGAGAGTGGAACCTGAATTTTATGTAATCTCAGACACTAGGCCACTCTTTCCGAGTGAATGACCTTAAAACTCAATTTCCTAATGGCTCCTAGCCTCTAGACCCTGAGCTTAAGCTCAATAAGCTAAAATGAGCTTATCACTCCTCATTGCTTTTAACAACATTTGAACAATTTGTGAACTAAAGAAAACAGTATAAGCTAAATTTAGCTTATTACAAGCTTATTAGCTAAAACTGGCTTATTACTTGAAAACTTGAAAACAAACACAACTCAATTAGTTTTATTGCTCTTAAAGGAAGAGTACAAGATAAGGAACAAAGAGTACAAATGTCTTGAAAGATTTAAAAAGTTTAATTCGCAAAGTTGAACAGTACACGTAAGCTAAAAAGAGAAAATTACAAAGAAAACTGAACTAATTCTATATCTCTCAAAGCTGAATTACAAGCTTTTATTTATAGGAAAAGATGAAAAGAAGATGAGAACTCTCATCCTTCTAAGCCGTTGATCACTTTTTAACTTGAATTTTAGCCGTTGATTGTAATGGGTGAGGTGTTCAGACCAATGGGAGGCTGCCACGTCATAAAAATGACGTGGAGATTGTAAATACGAGGTGGGTTTGTAGTTGGAAGAGACGGGAGAAGAATTTGGGGAAGTTGGGTTTGTTCGAGTTTTGGCGGGAAAAACGGGTATAGGTTGTTAGGAGGAAATGTACCCCGCGCTTGTTTTTGAAAGTTTGGCCTAATTGCACAAGTAGTCCCTCTGTTTCTTTTCCAAAAGTGTAGTGTAAAATGAGTTTGAATATTTGTCATTTCTGGCCCTTGTAGTTTTGAAAACAAGAAATGGGCTTTGATTTTGGGCTCATTGTTGGGCTTTTGTGATCCGAATGGTATAGAAGGGCCCAAAGGGTATTTTAGTCTTTTAATCTTCCATTGTAAGGGCAAAATGGTCATTTTTCCTTTGTCCTTTTCTTTACTTTCTTGACTTTTCTCGACCACGGTCTTGATCTGGCTTTCGATATTGGCTTCAAATCTTTCTCTTGTACTTGTCTCTTCATTTCTTGTCGGTTTTTTGCTCGTTTTTGCTCTTTTGACTTTGATATCCTTTCCTGCACGTTGAGACACAAAAGCACACATATTTCCATCTTTTGGCATATTTGTTTTGGCTTTTATTGGCGAAATTCTGGGTATTCGATGTATACAATTTAACACTTATCACTTATTTGTAGTCATTTGTGCCTAATGAGTCTAGGTTAGGGTCTGTTTTTATCTTTTTAGTTTTCTTTAAGCTTATTGAATCCAAAAAACTCAAGCCAATTTAACTAGCTTTCTAGTCTTAAATAAGTCCAAACTGTCACTTTTTAAGTAGCTTTTTCTAGCTTATAATTAGGATCTGTCAAAAAGTTCATTCATTAAAGTTTCTTAGTTTTGCTTATTTGATAGCTTTTTCAAAAAGAAAATGAAAAAATTTTTCTCAAAAAGTGCAAGTCCAGGACTCGAACCTGCGACCTCACCTTCACAACACCAATGCCTTAACCATCCTGCCCTTGGGACTTTTCTTTCATAAGGGTGGGTTTGGTTTTTTTTATTAACATTTTTATTTAAGCTTATTTGCTTATTTAATTTTCTTTTCATCTTATTGCTTTTAGCTTTTGAGTCATTTGTCTTTGCAAACCTCATTTTTAGTGTTTAGTATTTTTATAAATTTTCTTAAAATTTTATGATTAAGTTTAGTATTTTTAATTTCATTTTAAGTATTATTTAGTTTTAAAAATAGTTTTACTTAGATTAAAGATTCAAAAAAATATTTTCTGTCTTTTAAAAATTATTTTAAAGCATTTAAGTTTAAATTTTTGCATCTTGAGTTTTTAGAGTTTCAAATTATCATTTTTGGATAATTAATTTGCATTTTTAAGTTTTAATTAGTTTTTAATTACTTTTAAATGACGTTAGGTTTTTAAAATTCTTTTAATTTTCATTTTAGCTTACCTTTATGTGTTTTCCCTTTGCGATATTAGATTTAGAATTCAAAATCAAATCTTTAATGATAATCAAGCTCGTTTTGCAACATGAACGTGAATTTCCATTCACCTCTAACCGAGGAGAACGATACCCGTGTTGATTACTTATTATTCTTTCCTAAGAATAATTTGTATGATACTTTGCTTCTGTATATGTATATGTATTTTATATTTATATATATTATATATGAGGGGTTTTTGTGGAACATCTAAATGGCGCCGTCGCCGGGGAGAGGTGTAGCAATTTTTACGGGATTGTTCGTGTTCGAGCCTTGAAGATCCTTTCCCCGTGAAAGTTTTTGTTTTATATATAAAAATCCAAAAACATTTTTCTATTCTATTTTCTTTTCTATTTTCCTTTTATATTTAATATTAAAAATAACCGTTTGTTAATTGTCGAATCGGTTCATCTTTAGTTAACAAACTATAAGAGAGGTATAAGGAGGGTCGGTCCAACGAACTTCGACCCGAAAGGAGAAGGTTTATAAAACGCTTCGTGCTTACCCACTCCTCCGCTTCTTTGTGCGTTTTCTAGAGAGCTATCGTGCACCTTTGACTTTCGGTTACCAAAAATATTTTTCTTTCTTATTTTTATTATTTCTTTTCCTTATGTATTATTTGAAAAATCTATAAATATTCTTCTCTATCCTCTTATCCGTTTAATTCTTATTCTCTTTACCTTCTTATCTGATAATTCTTCAACATGTCTTGGTTTTCATGGTACTCGTGGTGTGGAGGTCCGTTTAACAGTGGAAATTGTCGGCATTGTACCAACATAAGTTTCGGAGACGAGTTTGTCCGTAACCCCGATCCTATTTCAAATGATGAAACACCCAATTTTCCTACCCACCTCTATAACCCTAAACATCATCTCTCGACCAATTTAGTTGTTTTCATTGTAGAGATCCGTTAGAAGATGGTGTACGTTGTCAATGGTGTACCTGTAGGAGGTGTGGATATTATCTTAGAGAAGGATTTTGTTCATTTTGCAATTCTGAAGCTGGAAATTCATTCGTTTATGATTCAAATCCGAATTCTTTCAATGATCCTCCAAATGTTTTCACCCACCCTCCACAACCCCAGTACGAATCATACTCGTGTGAGTTATGTGGGAACGATTCTCACTACGGTTATGATTGTCCACCACGGTTCCCGCTTGTCTATGAGCAGGAACCGAGTTACAATCAAAACTTTAGTGATAATTATTATCCACAAAATTCACCGAGTTTTCCACAACAATATCTTTGCTGTGAAAACTGTGGGGGTCCTCATGAAAGTTTTCAATGTCAACCGATGAATCAAAACCACTTTGAGCATAATTCTAACTATTTCGGTTTTGACCAACCCCCGCAGTATTCCATCGATCATCAAGAAGACCTTAATCAGCAAAGGATAAGTGATGTGCACGTTAGATGGGATAAAATAGAAGAGTCACAGAATGAACTTCTCAACATGATGCAATCATTTTGTGAAATGGTAATTCAACAAAAGCAAGCGGCTAATATCGATCAATCACCACCTCAAGAAATGAGTATCCAAGAAATGGAGGATCTAAAGCAGCATTATTTAGATGAAATGCAAAGTATAAGTAATCAAATTCAGATTAAAGATTATCATAATGAGAGAATAGATATTCGTTATAGAAGGGAATGTAAAATTACGATTGATGAGCTTAAGGGAAAATTCAATGGAATGAGTATTGAAATTAATAAAAATAAAGAGCTTCAACAACTAGAGCAGGTGGCTAATCTTAGTACTTATATTACCGAGCCTTCGCGACGTTTCAATTCTTTTTATGATGACAATGATTACAAAGAGAGTATTATTCCTTTGAATGAAATTGTTTCTCAAATACCTTCGTCTATTGCAATTACACCCGTCTTACTGACTATGGAGCCTGAGGACTCTCTCATCATGGGGAATGAAGATCTTAGCACTATTCCTGAAAAGGAATCAGACGAATTCATAAAGTCTAGTGTTGAGGACCTTTTTCCAATCCCAAGTGAGTCCGAGGATACTTCTGAGAGTGATAGTGATTTTGATTTGCCTTCGTGTGATAATTTATCTTCCATTGACATTCCATAGGGAAAATTTGTAACTTTCTCTAACCCTCTCTTCGATTCAAATGACGATTTTACCTCTAGTGATGACGAGTCACTATCCGATGAGGACGTTCAGGATGATAATGTGAAAATTTATTCAAACCCCCTTTTCGAATTTGATGACGAATACATCTCTAGTGACGTAAATCCTCTTTTTGTGGTATATCCTATATCATAACACGGGTTCGATTCTTGGATCGGGCTAGTTTTAGAGAGAGAAACACTAGAGAGAGATCTTTCCGTTTTTAATGAGGATGAATGTTTCGACCTAGGTGGCGACGTTGATGAGATTTAGCTTCTACTTCATCGTGATCCGTATACTCCTAAGATAAGTGTTGCTTCCAAATCACGAAGGCTCACCGATGAAACGCGCCTCTCAGAAGATAAAGATGATTAGTTTGATTTGGAATCTAAATAGAATGAATAGGAAGAAGATTTGTACGAAGCTCCAATTTGATGATGTGAAAGACCAGGACGAAAGTTTTGCGACCTCCGGGCTATTCATAAGAAAAACTTTTTTCTTCTCCAGCATATGTGAGATATACCCTTGAGGATCGCATTATCATCGCCACATAATGGTAATCCCGAATTTTTTCTTCCTTATTTCACTATCCTCCGTGGATTCATTCTCGTTTCCTCTTCCTCTCTCCTCCGGGAGTGAGGATATAATTTTGACCCCGGCATCTCCGCTTATAGTTTTTATTTTCTTAGAACTGGTGGCATATAAATGTCTAATGGAAGTTTGCTCTTCCACGTATATCACAATGATATAAGGAGAGTCAAGCTAGAGACTCGCACAAAAACAAGCGCTTCATGGGTGGCAACCCATGCTTATCCCTAGTTGAAGTATATTAGTATAATATTTATTAATAAGTGTGATGTGAGGAGGCTCGCCTCTTCCTTTCTCGTGTTTCGTGGTTTGTGTTTTATGTCCAGGATTGCCCCGGATTATAAAGACTCTCGTGCTCATGGTTTTGTCCATCGTTCACTCGATCTTCTTTCCTTTGCATGCTTATATATAGGAATCCGATATCCTAGATCTTATTGATTAATGTTTATCAATTAGCATAATTAATAAACGGCTTTAGATTTACGTAGAGATACCTTTTAAACATTGAGGACAATGTTTAGTTCTAGTATGGGGGGATCTTTCGATTTGATCTTACTTGCATTTGCCTTGTTGTCGTGTCCTCACGCAATGTCATAAACATACTTAGAAAACCAAAAATTTCAACCTCTTAGACTAATTACCTCGAAAAGTAGCTAAGTGTTCATCTAAGGGGATTAAGAAATCACTAGTTTTGAAAAGCTCCCTTTTTACCATTTTTATGCATTTATTATTATCATTCATACATATCATAACTTTAAAGATCACGGAACAAGAAACCCTAAAAGGATAAATTCATCGTCCTTGATTTTTCACCCGCCCCAAACCAAGCTTAAAAACGAAATCATTGTTAAATATAAGTTAAGATGCTAACACTACTCATAAATGCTAATTGTGTATGCATAGCTACTTTCCGCTCCCTTATTCCTAAATCTTCTAAGAATTTTATTTTTATTATTGGTGACAAATAAATTAAGGCCTTATTCATATAAAGTAAACCCAGTTTAGACCATAATTAGTTTAAAATCATTTCCTAAAGAGACGATATGGTGAGAATAAGGTCCACATTAAGGTTCTAATTTCGCATGATTTAGAGGTTATCCTTTTTATTTCATCCGAAACAACTCAACTACGAGTCCAGAGACGAAGGCTTTATTTAGATAACCCCATAGTCGAAATTTGGCTTTATTATTATTATAGCAACATTATTAAACCTCGGTCCTTTAAACAACTGCCACATCGGTATGCTAGCCGACCATGGTCCAGGAGTCTTATTTCGACCTCGATGATTTCCTCGACCTTTTAGAAGGCTGCAACATCGGCAGCGAACCGACTAGATGCATCAAACTTTTATCAGTCTCGGATTTATTATTCTTACTATGGGCCTTTTTTGAAGACTGCCACATCGGCAGCGAACCGACCAGGGACAGTAAACCTTTATAAGCCCATAGTTTTTATTTATTTTTAATTATTACCTCCACCCTTTAAACGACTGTCACATCGGTATGCGAGCAGACCATGATCCAGAAGTCTTATTTCGACTTCTGTTTGTTACATAATAATTATTATTAGCCAACTTTTAAGTCCTATGGTCTTTTACTTACCTAGACAATGGTAGCGAGCCGTCAGGAATCGGTAGCCTATTTCCCCACAACACTGACAAAACCTCGATGTGTACCT
>BQNB010143153.1:0-12351 GCA_026074375.1 Tanacetum coccineum | reverse complement strand
GGTTTTTGAAAACAGTTATAGTCATGTAATGTTTAGAAATCCAATAAGTCATTTTATAGCATGTATCCCCCTCGCAGGTTTTTGAAATATTTAAAAGATTGAAATGCGAGGCTATGAACTCACTAAGTCTTTGAAAAGTAATCACATTGTTATAAAATAAACGAGTATGTAAAAGAGTTTGTAAACAAGCATGTATCCCCCTCGCGGGTTTAAAAATATAAAGACTTTAAAAGCGAGGCTATGAAATCTCACCTTAACAGTATAGGGAAATTTGATTGATAGCAAAGGTATATGAAATGAAAGTAACGGCTTCGTCACACGCAACCTGGGGTAATATGTCAAGTCTTAGTTTGATTGTTTCAAAACTTTATAAAGTATAATGTATATCTTTGATTCATTAGTTTATGGAGTATTGTATCACCGTTTGGGCCATCATAATTCAGAGGTCATTCAGTAAACGTTTGAGGAGCTAGGGCACTTTAAATCGTAAACCCAACAACTCAGTCAGAACATAATACCAAGATGAAACCCCTTAATATGAAGCTCCCTAGTATTGTGGTACGATATAGATTCGGGATAGGATTTTTAAAAGCACATCGATGATGAATTATATAATAGTTATAACATAATCGGTTTTAAGCGTTTTGCTCAATAACTGGAAATGATAAGCACGTCAAGCGTTAATTAAAGTTATGTCTTATAAGGTTTTGAACACATTTTTACACTTTTTCAAAATGTTACATTTTAGACCCTTAAGAATGAAAAATGGCAAAATATACCCTTGGAGTTTTCACTTTTACAAGTTTGGTCCTTCTAGTTTAAAAGATGTACAAAGTAAACCTTGTACTTTGGAAAGTGACATAATAGACCCCTATAGTTATAACTTTAGAAATATGGCAAAAATAGTCCTTGTACTTATAAGTTTTCAAAAGTTACAGTATATACCCCTTGCATGAAAATGATTTACAAAACAAGTCCAAAATCCATAATAATGATATTTTTCAATATGAAAAGTAATTTACAGGTTATAGCTTATTAATATAAGCTAAAATATGAAGGTTTAACGTAACAAAAGTTCAAAATAACGATTCGTTAAGCTAGAAATCAAAACGGGTCGTTTTAGGGTTAAATAACAAAAACGCGTAGGTTTTTACTTCAAATTCCTTCAAGACTTGATAAAGTGATTATAATATCATTAGTTAAGTTTATTAGAATATCTTATAACTTTAGTTTATCATTTTAGCTTATATATTTAAGAAAAACATGAAATTAGGGTTTCGTGAGTTCGTTTTGGATCAAAAGAGAAAAACGCCTAGAATTTTAGATTAAAAGCTTTAACAAGAGTTAAAGTATGATCATATGAACATTATATGAATATAGGAGCAGATATGGATCATGAGAAACCTATGTTTGAGCTTGGATAATCGAAAATAGAGTCGAATGGGTCGTTTCGGGTTATATGCACTCGTAAGCCTAGAAATTCCTTCTTTGGGGCTTCAAATCTTCAACACTCCTCTTGATTATTTCTCTTGGATCTTCTTGGGACTTTCTTGAGCAAAGAATTGCTGCTATAATGGGTTATAGAAAGAATATGTGGGGGATGAATGAGAATGAGGGGTGTACGCCCCATTTTATAGCTAAAGGAAGTCTTGGAGGCCAAGGGTAAGCAATGAGGTAGCATGGTTCTGATCTAGCTGAGTTGGGGAAGCTAGGATGGTGATATGGAAGTCTAGGGCGGTAGTATAAGTGAGGTGGAGGTTGGTTTGTGGTGGTTTTGGACGCGGCAAGACTTAAGGAGCAAGGGAGGAGATGTGGCTCATCCTAAGACCAAGGAATGGTGGTAGAGCAGCTTGTAAGCTGCTTAGGGAAGCAAGTATGTGACTCATAAGGTGCTTGGTTGAAAAGAGTAGCTTCAAAATGGGTTAGTTTGCAGAAATAGGGTCGGTGGTTCGCTAGTGCTCATTTAGGGTTTTTGAGTTTGATTTTCATGTATACTTGTAAACGGATCAAAAGTTCAATTTAGGGTTCGAATAGGGTGGTTCGGGTTTAAGAGTTATTAACAATATTTGATAGGTGGTTCGGGTTTAAAATGGGTAAAAACGAGTAAACGGATCAAAAGTTCAATTTAGGGTTCGAATAGGGTTTCTTGGTTTTATTCTGTGTATAATTGAAATGAAATGATGAAATGATGATAGAATATGATTGATAATGTTGTAATTTAAGTTATTACAACTTATTTGAGTGTTGGTTGAGGTTTAAAACGGATAAAAATCAATAAACGGGTCACAGTTTACTATTTAGCTTGGGTTAGGGTTTCAAACTTGGATTTCTTGTAATTTCATGAATTGAGAATGAATATAGAATGTAAATGAAGTGCATGACTTTCTTGTAACTTGTACTTGATAGATTGTATAAGATTACTTAGAAAAACAGAGGTAAAACGGCTATTTTAGATATCGTGCATTAATGACTTGTACATTATGCATTAAAGGACTTGTACCTTATTTTGGAGGGAAAGTATATTCAAATGAGATGTTATATAACTTGTACATATGCTTTGATTGCTTGTACATTGATTTTTATATGTATACATTACATATAGTTAGGGTTTAAAGGTAAACGTTTAACGTTTAAAGCCTGTTTTGATATAACGTTGCAAATGGTACATTATATGAGTAATGTACTTTGTAAAAAGGATATTAAGATATTGACTTGACATTTGCTTGACATATATGTAGATAGGATTGCCATAGATAGGTTGCGTGAGCTCGTTAACTTTAGTTATGCAAGTTGCGTTGCATATTGAGATATTGGTAATGTAAGTAATGTAATAAAGCGAAAAATTTCCCTGAAAAAGGTGGTTCATATATAATAGATAGATAGTACATTGCATCTAACTTAATAGATGGATATTTACATTGATGAAAATTGTGGGTTGTTATAATCTTGATACTAAAATCAATGATTACCCTAGTTATTGCGACGATGATAAGAAGATCCATATAGATTGTGCTCACAACTTAAAGTTTTCATGCATGATAGGATTTGAATTTACACACGTTAACTTCTTCCCATTATTGTACATCAATGTAATGTCCAAAAAGTTTCATAAATTAATAATGAAAGATAAGATGGTGTACAAAGGGAATAATGTTATAGGAGCCTTAATGAATATGCCTATTTTTGTTGGAACCTTTTCCGTTGTGACTGACTTTGCAGTTTTGGAAGATATGGATGCTTATCGTGATGAAGGAATAGGCGATGTTATTATTGGCGAACCATTCTTAAGAGAAGTTGAAATTAAAGCAAAACGGTTTGATAGAATGATTACCATTTACAATGGTAATGATGAAGTAACTTACCAAATGGTGCGATCACACCCGAGGTTTAAAAACCACACTAATGAGCAATGCAATGAAATCCCACCATTACTGAAGGTAAGTGAGAAGGATGAGATAAATGGAATCTTGCATGCATATCAAAAGCTTAAAGGGTTCTACAAAGGAGTTTTGAATCTAGGACCCGATTACATTTGAAATGAAGCATGGACAAGGAATGGCTCACACGCGGGGCCGTTAGGTGCCTATGAGATGGAATAGACGAGAATCTAAAGAAAGTCTAACCTTATTAACGATCTTCGCGGTGTAAAAAAGTGCATTCGTGGGAGACAACACGTGATTGCTTTTTAATTTTATCGACGTCTATCTTTCCCAGCGACATCAATACGGGGTATCAACTCCATACCATACGGCGTATTGATTGTCTGGACGTTATCGGTCTTTATTTTTATTGCACTTTAAAAATATTATTGTCAGATTTGGAATACGGCATATTCACTAAACCTGATACGCCGTATCCACCAGACTGACCCGTATTTTGTTTAGTTTAGTTTAAATTAGATAGGAATGCACATGTTTTTCTTATATTCTATACAGAACCTCGTGAAAGAAATATCGACGAAGTTGGTTGAATGCATATTTTTTTGAATTCTATGTGTGTGCTGTTCGTGCTAGGATCTACATAGACCTTTTTCAGCACTACACAATCTTGCATCATAAATGCAACTGGAGAATCTGAATACGCAAGCTAGACAATATATCAGTGAAGTTTCTCATTTTAATTCTTTTTAAATTCTCGTATTTAATGTTTTATATATACAACAAGGACGTTGTATAATTCAGGTGAGGGGATGGAATTAAAATGTTTACTTGTCCTATTTTTCACACTAAAATGCTTAAATTATGCTCAAATTTAAAAAAAATCAATCATACTTTTGTGAAATTACATGTTACATAACCCGCACAAAATAACCCTTGTTAGATATTGTGAGTATTTCAACCATTTATCCGTTTCTAATTGTTTACCCAAATTCCAATATAAAAAATGAGTGTGCCAGTTGATGTGGTATGATTAACTTGGCTGGGTATATCTATTCAAAACACATCATAATGCCCTCCGTATTATGGATTTAATTAGAGTAACTTGTTTAAATTGGTAAATTTTATGATTACACCCAAATCACCTTTACATGTTGCTTATTAACTAACTACATCGGTTAGTTAACCTCCAGTTTAAACCCTTTTTTACTCTCATCTTTAGAGTGATGATCCACTAGAAAAACCTGTAGAGCCAATCCTTTAGGAATTACACCAACTATTTGGTTTCGTTACAACTTACACCTTAACTGCCTGTTAGATTAAGTTTAATTTAAAGTTGCTAGTTGATTAATAGTGTAAAAGTTTTGTATTTTTCCCAGAGTCTTGTGTCATTTTCTATCTTTAATGCGGTTGGAAATTTGCACATTGCAAATGGGAATGTATATTAGTAGTCAAAACTCATGTGATTTTACTGTCGTCACAGTTAATGGTGAAACCAAAGAACGAAGAACTAACAAAGAAATTATCCGGAATTATTATGATCGTGAAAATGGTCGCTCAACTACAGACCGAGATTTGATAGTATCAGTTTGTCAAATAAAGAAAAACAAAGTGAGGGATGAGGATCTAAGTTTGAAGTGATAAGTTGCGTTTGGCAATAACACAGTAAGAAATTACCTGATCCTATATAGGATCCTCAGATTTATTATTCATTGATAGAGTACCTAACAATACTTCAACGATTGTAGAGTATGGTACAAAGTGCGAAGATAATGGCATTTCCTGTAGAGCTAGTGGTAAAGGTTTGGGAATTGGATTTAGAGATAGTGTGACCGTTTACGGGTTCTTTAGTTACCTCACTACTATGATCAAAAATGAGGTGAACGCACCTCAATCGCTTAGGTTGTTGTTGTTGTTTATCAATGATATGAAGACGTTTGGACCAAATAGTTATGTCATTTATCTATGCACGGTCGAGATGAAAAGTTGTTAGCAGAACTGTGTACTTTAGGCGCTAATCTATTTGTCTCTCTTGATTTTTTATTTAACAAACAATGTATTACTTCCCAGCTCAGACTACATGCATTAGCCTGCTGGTTGATACGCGAATGAGGACTTGTGGGTCTGAGCAGAATTCTAATATTTTAGCCTGACCTTAAATCATGGATGAAACCTAAACACTAAGCGACCCCCGAGGGCCTACGTACATAATTAAGACATTATGATATTACCCTTTATTATTGCATGTCTATGTTCCGCGTTTTTCGGCCATGTGTATGCTGATGTTCATTAGCGATGATATTCGTTTGGTTTACGGGACTTTTGCTGAGAAAAGTTAGTAACGGTTCTATACGCGGTGATACTCGCATTCTTCATCCTAACTATTGGTTGTAAGTGTGCAAATGGAGGATGTGATTTTTACGAAGACAACATGTCTATTCCGTCTGTTACGAGACCATGTATTGTGGGCTTTAGCTACCTTGTTCGGTCAAGTGGTCAATTTCTGGTTGAAAGTTGTATAGAATGATCAACCGTAAGCCTTTCCATACAAAAACCTATATTTACCTTTATAAACTTGTTACTCCTTGGCTTTAGTGGTGGAGATGTGTATCCTTGCCAAGCTTATGATAGAATTACGTGTCATCATGACCTAAGCAATTTAGGCGAGAATTATGTTACATGTTACCACAATGATTAGTTGAGTGATTTGGTGGTTTTTCATTCTTTCCTATTCCGTGAAGGTGTTGGTTGTGTACTTGTAATAGATTCGAAATAAATGCTGATTTGATTGTTTTCATCTTCCTATTTCTTGAGGTGTTTGGTTTTATACTTGTAATAGATCAAATAAGTGCTTTAACAGAAAATATTTTAGGGGTACATTTTTATAAACTTCTAAAGGCTACTTTAAGACAAGTAGGATTCAAGTGGGGGGATATTCGATGACATCAAATAACGTCTATTTTATAGCATCATTTATCATGTATTATTAATCCATTTTGTATAGTTATTGCAAAGAATTGTTACTTAATCGTTTATATTTGAGAATTACAGTAATTATGGAGTAATTGGTGAAAGTTAGCAAAAGGCACGCATTCTGGAGCTTAAATGAAGATATTTTGAAGATTACTATTCTGAAGACCAATATGCCGTATCTATCAAGGAAGATATGGTGTATCCGTGCTTGCACACACCAAAGACCATAGAGGAATAAAGCTCAATACACCGTATCCAGAAGAAGTCAATACGCCGTATTAAAGATATATTATGTGAATATTCTGGAAGATATCAAGCGTGGTCCCTACTCCAATAAATCCCCAATACGCCGTATCCAATCCTTGGATACGCCGTATCGAATCGACTTCCAGACCTTATAAACAAAAAACTCAAAAACAAGTTTTAAGTGTGCTAAATCATATTCTCGATACCTAAACCATAAAAGTCGATTTTCAGAGGAGAAAAAGTGCAGAAGAGGCCGAGCAACGTTATCAATTCCATAGGAGACAACGTGTAATTCCATATACTTTAGTAATCGTTTAGTTTTTGGTATCATTCGTTAACTCGGTTAGTTTACTTTGGCTAAATAATTACTCTTGTATTTATTATGATGTTTGAAGGCTAATACCTTCAGGTATTAGCCATTATTATGAAGATCTCAATGTTTGGTATTTGTTTATCTTGATTTCTTGATTTATCGTTGAATGTTTGTTTATGTTTATCAATTTATACTTGTTAACGCGCTTTTGTATGCGACCTATCATTCAACTAGATCTAGTGATACAGACAAGTAGATCTAGAGTTTGGGATAGTTATCCATATAGTAATTTATACATCTAGAATCATAGTATCACAAATATTGTCCTTCTAAGTCTATGTCTAGGATACGCTTCGGGCTTAACTAGTTAATTTGATATTGCTAATGGTTTATTTACCGTGTTGACTAGCAGGTGACCTAGATAATTCAACAAGTAACATTCTATTTACATTGGATAGTTGGACAAGTGGAATACTAGTGTATAAACTACCATTGAGCAGTAAGTGGGTAAAGTTTCTATGAGCTAGGGTTTAACAAGATCACCAGTGCTTTAATCTCTAAGATAGATTATAATCAGCAAATAAGGATGCTTTACGCGGATGCTTTAATTGTGACAGAATTAATATGTCTAGGTCTTAGGATGATGTAACATCTTAGTCTTACGAATGATATGTCACCTCGAGAGAAGAAATCATTGCACTTAATAAACAAACCAACTTTCAAATCAGATTAATAATGGGTAATACAATTTTCTTATATTTGGCTCGACCGCTCTTTTATCTTTTGTTAATTAGCTCGCTTGGGTTAAAGTGCCTTGAATTGATTGTAGTCACCAACCAAACCGTGCCAGTCTCTCAGGCTGAAAACCCCTTTTTCCCATTAGAATTTGGATTAGGACTGACATAGGTTTAGAATAGGATAGAATTAACATAGATTAGATAACCAAGATATTAATTAAATTGATAGATTTAACCTCGCTTCAAGTGTTCAACACCCTACTTACCATGAAACTACTACCGATTGGGTACACTGCCCGTTAAAGTGTTGTTTTTGGTTTAGTCGGAAAAATATAAATTTAAAACTTGAATCAATAAAATATACACCACACTATGACACATCACTTTTATAGCTTATTCGAATTGATTTTAAGCTTATATATTTTTTTTGGAATAAACACTTGGCTTATTTTCGGATCTACTTTTCATATAGTTTTCGGATAAGCACATTAAGAGTTTATTCGATTAGCTTATTTTGATACCTTATTAGCTTATTAGATTTAGATTTTCAAAATAAATCTAGTTTATTTCAAAAGTTTTTAAAATAGCTTATTAGTTAAGATCTCCTAGCTTTAGCTTTTCTATTTTAAAATACTTAATATTTTGAAATTAAAGTTTTTAGCTTATAGCTTATTTATCTTAACCTTTTGCTTGTTTTATTGTTAATGAAAACTCATTCTACCTTTTTGGCGTGGAGCTTAAGGGTCTTTTAAACTTATTTATTAGATAAAGTTTTAAGCTTTTTAAGTATTTATCTAGCTAATTAGTGAATAAAGTTCATACCTTTACTAGCTAATTAGTTATTTAGATATTAATCAAGTTTTAAGCTTTAGATTTTAAATAAGTTTATTAGATCGGGTGGTTTTTAATTCGATTTGGTTCATCATATGGTTCTATCCTCTTTCTCTTTTCAATTTTAGTAGTTTAGATTTATTTAGCTTAAAATGATTATGTTTCCTTATTTGTTGATTAGTATGCTTAGTGAGTAGATTTTATTTATGTTTGTTAAGTAATACATTATTTAGTGAATTAAGTGTGATTATAAAAGTGGAAATATTGATTAGTGATTTTTGGATTACTTAGATTAGTGTTTTTGTTTGTCGAGCCGTTAAAATAACTAGGCATTAATTTAGTAATCGATATCTTGATTAAAAATTATTTTTAATAAAAACCAACGTTGTGAGAAGATAATTTATTTGAAAGGTATTAATTCATTAATAAGGACTCAATTATATAATTAAATCACACTTAAGGATCTAAACATTTCACTTTGTAAGCATATCTTTTTATAAATATATATCTTCGTTTAATTGCTTTGCTTATTTGCTATTTAGTATAATCTAGCTTAGTTTTATTTTATATTTAGTTTTAAATCAAAAACAAAAATATTTGGCAATCCAGCATCAACCAAAACGCTTTCGTGAATTTCAAATTCATCTCTCAATGAGACACGGCATCCGGAAGATTAACTATTACTTATCCTCGTGTAATTTTTATATCTATACGGGATACTTTCTATACTATTACTATTTGATATTTGTGATATATTTTATATATACTAATTTATCGAATCAACCCCCATCATTTCATTGTCCTTTGTGAATTAAGCATAGTTGATCAGGCTATGCGTAATTTAGGAAGAAATTGTGAACTACTTGGGCTAGTTAACTTTTTCCATGTTCGAGGTTTACTAAAAACTTTAGTTTGGTTATAGTTGCGTTTTTATTTTTATAAAAACCGATATTCTCTATAACATTGGCTCTGATACCAATCTGTCACACCCCGACAACAGCGAAAACATAAGAATGCGACATACTGATTTACATTGCACAAGATACAAGATCATACCATCAAGTTTACAAAAGATCTAGATTTACAATAGTTACAAGTTTACATCTTTGAATTTAACATGTACAAGTCTCAAGTTAACACAGCACATGTGTACTTCTTAAATTTTATCTCCCGATTTACCTTGGTTCGAAACACACTTGAAATACTCAAAAGGGTCAACAATAATGTTGGTGAGCTCGTAGGTTTGAAGAAAACCCAGTCGGTGTGCCAATATTTTAAACAGTTGGACAACTATGCAATATGACAGTGAATATATGCAAAACATTCCAATTCCATGACTTAGCATCCTCGTTAATCATACACCATGACATAGCATCCCTATGCTAGTCATCCGTGGTCACCCGCATCTAAAGCCTACCAGCTGGAGCATTTACTTAGGGCAAGACCATCACAAACATAGAAAATCTATGTTAATCACATACATTGTCATGCATCTTGAAGCACGCAAGTACAATCAAACCACATAATATTCACATAGCAGTCATAAGCACATAACATTGTCCCAAAAACAAAAGCACTTTTCGCATAATAAGAAAACACATTCAAAAAGGTTTTGAGTATCATTTTCCCCCAACAGAAAAGATTTAAAAAGTGGGGCTATGAGAACTCACCTCAACAGATGATACAAGCTGAACAAGATAATCTCTACACAACGCACAACGATGCCCAGCCATGACCTTATCATTAATTTTACCTTATTAACATTTTGTACAAAGTTGTCTTAATGTACAAGCGTTTGTCCTTACTCACACGAAATCCTCATTCTTATTGCAAAATCCTCATTCTTATTACAAAACCCTTATTCTCATTACAAAACTCTTGTTCTGATAACAAAACTCTTGTTCTCATTACAAAACTCTTGTTCTTATTACAAAATGTTTTGGTATCATGGTTGTGTGGTAACTAAATAAAACAACTCGATGCACTTGGGCCAAGTGCGACATCAACACATATTACTCAAAATAGACTCAACAACTAAAATGAGACAACTGTCCAAACGATTCGAGGAAATTCGACGAAAAAATGGGGAAGAATTCAAAGATCAGAAATATAAGAATAAACATCTCCATAACGTTAAAGTATATATATATTTAAATGTATATATGATAATAAAATAATAATATTTTATTATTTTCGTCTTCTTATCTGGCTAAAAGGGGTAAGTATAAAATCTTGCCAGCTTAGTGTAACCACGCTTGATCGTTTAATCTTGACACTTAATGTTTATTAAAAAGATATCTTTGTCCTTTATTCGGATCTACACAAAAATAAATTTTTCTACAATATTTTCTAAGTGTAATTCATTTTTATAAAATCCGACATGACCCGTTTGTTTGTAAGAGGTTCCCAAGGTTTTTAAACCTTAACTTTCAACACTTTCCACAATCTTCCAAAGTTCCGACCAAATGCCAAAAGCCCATGTTCACAAAGCGTTTACTCAATCATAACTAAAATTGACTATCTTAACCATTTTCCACTTTCGTAAGTATCCGTGAACCCATTTATCCCTCCTAGAAGTTTGAGTTATTAAGTTTTCACCCATTGGGCCCAAAAGCCCAATTGTTAGTCCGATGTCATTTGTTAAGTCTTACATAACCCTTATCAATCCAATTAAAGTCCATTAGTTGATTCATTTGTCATTAGGCCTTTTGGCCCATTAAGAGTTTTATAGTTAGCCCGATAGTTTTGAAAAACAAAGTATTCATACATTATTGGACCTCTAACTTTTACTTGCCAAAATAGGTTAGAAACTAAACCGGTCCAACTTGACGGTGCCAATAAGCCCAAGACAAGACACGGCTCATCTCGGCTTATTAGGCCGAAGACAAAACATAAGCTCGAAATCTTATTAAAACCCCAAAATCAAAATATAAGTCCAAAACCTTTATATAAGTCCGAAGGTATAAGCCCGAGATCAAAAGTAAGCCGAAATCAATATAAGCCATAAGCCAAATATAAGCCGAATACCAAATAAGCCGAGACCGAATAAGCCAAGACCATATAAGCCAAAACTTAATATGCCAAATAAAATAAGCCGAAGCTTAATAAGCCGAAGCCATATAAGCCAAAACCAAATAATATAAGCCAAAACAAATAAGCCAAAACCATAATAACCAAAAATAATCCAAATGGGCCAAGCCTATTAACCCTTTTTCTTTCTTTCTTTTCGTTTGGCCGAGACCAAACAAACAAGCCCAAAAGTGAAATAAGCTCTAAACTAGCTTATTTTTAAGCTACATTTCGAAATAAGTCGAAATAAGCACTTGATACAAAAGTTATTTTACCTTCACAACCATGATATAAAAGTGACCATTTTTGTTCTCTTCCCTTTTTGTCCCTGTCAAACCACACACACCCTTTTCCTTTCATTTTAAATTTTTTGTGTTCCATTTTAAACAAATGCACCGTACAACTAGCTTTTATTTATTATTAGACACTAAAAAGTAAGAGTTTGAATAAAATTTAGAAAACTGATGAGGTGTCATTTTATACACTTTTTCATGGTCGTTTAACCCCCTAAATGGTGCATTTATGCCTAAAATAGGTACTTAATCGTTCCTTTTCAGGTATTTAGCATTTAGAGGAAATACACGTAACTTGAGCTCATTTAGAGAAGAAAAAAACAAGACTACAGACCTACACCAACATCTATAAAGAATTTCTACTCAGAAGCTAGAGACGGCGTCACAGATTACACGTGATGCCGTCATAACTCATCTCAAGACGGCGTCATAAGATCTCAAGACGGCGTCAGAATGTACGACCCAACCCATTATCTAGAATATTCTATTCATGACGGCGTCACGATTAAAAC
>BQNB010143152.1:0-17030 GCA_026074375.1 Tanacetum coccineum | reverse complement strand
TCACATTAAATGTGTAGAGGTATATATATATTTAGATATTTTCTAAATATCTAAATATATATATAGATATTTTATTTTTCAAAATATCTAAATTTTCATAAATCTCTCATCTCTTCTCTCTCTACACGATTCTCTCTCTCTCTTTTCTTAGTTTCGATTTGTGTTTCATGTTATGAAGTGTTAAAACGGGTTCCTACACTCCCTATTTATTATCTCTCGCTTTTCAAAGCTCCTTTAAAAGCCATCAACGCTCTCGAATCCATTAGGTGCAGGGTTTTTTGGGTTTTAAAGAAAATCAAAGAGGTGTCTATTGTGTTAAATGGAAATCCATTCTCTTAGATCCCAAATTTGGTGGATTGGGAGTGGGTTGTCTTCTTTCGAAAAATCTCGGTCTTTTAGGAAAATGGAAGTGGATGTTCTTAACCGAAAAGAATGTTCTTTGACTATCGGTCATCAAAGATTTTTACGGCAAAAATGGTGGCTTTAATTCTCCCATGAACTATCTTGGCACTAACAGTACCTAGTACCTGGATGGACATTCTTAAAGCGGTTAGGTCCAATGAGGATATTGACCCCAACTTCAAAAGTTCTTTTGTTCGTAATGTGGCTTGTGGTGATAATACATCCTTTTGGCACGACCCTTGGTGCATGAATGACATGGTTCTTATGAAAGCTTTTCCTAGGTTATATGCACTTGAAAATAACAAAGATTGCAAGGTTTCTGATAGGTGGTGTTTGGTTAATGGTGTGTGAGGTGGCGTTTGGGATTGGAGGTATACGCCTCGTGGTCGAGCTATTGATGATCTTTCATCTCTTGTCTCTTTTATTGGTAACACATCCCTGTCCTCATCCGGCTGTGATAAATGGTTTTGGACTTATGATTCTTCGGGTTTGTTTAAAGCTCGATCTCTCTCCAAGATCATTCAGAACCCTTAATGCTCATGGTTTAGGGATTCATCAAATAATGGAATTCAAGGATTCCTAAAAAGGTTAATGTTTGTGTGTGGAGAGCGTCCTTGAATCGTTTAGCCACCCGGGTAAACCTTTTGCATAGGGGTATTCATATCCTTTCTGTTGTTTGTCCTCTTTGCGGGTTAGTGAATGAAGATGTTAATCATGCCCTCCTCACTTGCTCTCGCGTGTTACCGATTTTGAGGAAGGTTTGGAGTTGGTGGAGTCTCGCCCTTTCAGTCTCGCTTCCATCTTTCTCTATTAGCAATGTGGCATGTGGGAACCTTATTGTTAGTGGTGACTCTGCCATTGCCAAGATTCTCCATGGTATATTTCAAATTGGTATATGGATCCTATGGAATTGGAGGAATCGAGTCATGAATGCTCCGCTCGACAAGATTGATAAGGTGAAAGTGGAGGATGTAACACCCCAAAACCGCTTTATAAGTATTTAATTTCGAGAATGCCATAGGAATGAGTTTGACTAAGACTTTTATAAGTTTGAAGACGTTATGTGATTGGCTAGTCAACCCGATAGTCAAACTAATGGTCAAAGTATGTGTATTATGGTTATAGAAATTATGATGTGCCACATTTATAAAAGAATATGACTTAAATGATTAAAGTTGTTAAGTGGTAAATGAGTTATATAAGTTAATGTGGCCAAATAAGAGAAAAGAGAACTTGAAGGATTAAATGTGTCAATGAGGCAAAGAGTCACCAAACAAATATCTATATAATTCTAGAAGTTCCAGACAACTCTTTAGTCTGGTAGGTGTGTGTTGTGGGTGTCGACCCAAATAAGAAAGATGGGGAAAACATGGAGTCTTGATGATCATCTTGAAGGAAGATTAATGTTTAGATTCAAGCGATGAATCCTTAACAATGTTTCCCATCAAGTAAGTAATCCCATATCTTGAACTAATTGTGGATGAAAGAGCTAGGGTTCATATACCTAAATTTAGGGGCTTTGGGTAATTATGTTCTAAAGAAAGAATTAAGGTGTTTTGAATATGGATTAAGGTAAATTAATGATTTAAGATAAATTGATGATTTTGGGATATGATCATGATATGATCATATAATAAATTGATGATTTTGGGGTTGATAATGGGTTGTATAAACCCTTGTTATTGATTTTGGATCAATATGATTATAGGTCTTAATGATGATGTTTGGATAAGATGGAAGGAGGATGATGGTGAACTAATGGTAGACTTTAGCTTGGACCTACGGTAAGTAAAATTAGAATAAGATGGTGTTATATTGAGTTTTGACATACATGTGTTATGTGTATGATTGTGCTATGGTATAGCATGTTTGAGTTTAGGATGTTTGGATTAAGAAGAATACGGAGCTAGTATTGCATAGCTAGCCGAGATTAAGTTAGACTAGTATAGAACTAGTTAAGGTATGTGGATACTATGTTATTTGTTATAATGATAGTTTAAGTAATGATGTTTTATGTTATTATGTGAATGTTCATGGTTTGAGTATTTATTATAAGCAATGGTATAATTTAGTCCTTTGGACTATTAATTGAATGATCGTGATACTTATATAGATGAATGAAGTATAATGCCATGTTATTACTCGTTTTACTTACTAAGCGAAATCTTATGTGTTTAAGTTGAAATGTTTTGTAGGTTCCATGTGAAGAAGGTATAGCTTAGATAACGCAAGGAGTAGAAGTATTGACTATGTATATGGAAATAGTTGTAGAATGCCGAGCTCGAAGTCAAAGTTAAATCCTGAGTGTCTTAAAAAGTTTTATAAACTTGTGTGTCACGTGTTAAAGTATTTTTAGTTGTTGAGTTAAAGGTATGTTATAAATGCGTGTTAAGTATTTGTAAACGGGTTAAAACGGGGTGTTTGGTAAACCTCGTAAAGTATATGTTTTTGGGTCATTTAGACCACAAACGAGTATGGAAATGATGTATTAATGAATTTTGGAAAGTTTCGTGTAATGTCGAGTTCGGGAAGTTAGTTTTCCGGAATAAATTGTCAAAAATGTGTTTTTGAGTGTCCGTGTGAAAGAAGCCGCCCAGCAGGGCTTTTTTCCGCCCGGCTTCTCTCCAGCCTGCCGGCTGAAAGTTTTGCCTGCCGGCTGGATGGGTCTGCAATTTTGTGAATTTTGTTTTTGTCGTAAAAACCAAACCGTAAAGTGTTAGAATGTGTTCTTTATATCGTTGGAAAGCTTATTAAGTCTATTTTATGTTAATGACACTTTAAAGGGTCGAATGGTTATGTATTTTGATCACTTTATTAAGGAATGACACAAGGTCATTCCCGGTCATGCGTTTACGTAAAGTTTTTAATTCTTGGTTAAATTTTGAGTCAGGGAAAGGGGCGATTCAACTTGGTATCAAAGCTTCGATCTAAGAGAAGTAGGTTTCCACTATAGGTGGCCTAAACTTAGACCACTCGTAGATGCGTATGCCGTAAGTGTAAGTAGCGAAGAATGCGAATGCCTTAGTCATAAGGTAGATTAAGTGCTTGTGGCAATTAGAATGATAATGTTTGGATATAGAATGATTATGAAATATGATATATGTTATTTTTCCATAGACTAAAGGATTATGAATGCGACTAAGAATGTGAAACCCTTATCAGAAAAGTGTTAAATGTAGAAGTATATGTTTATGTAATGTAAAGTCTATGGTAGATTATTTAAATATGTAAGTGATGTAAGATGTATATGATCATATGAGTTTAAGAAATGCTTGAGCTAATATGAATACATATGATTGCATTTAAATAAGTAATGACAAAAGTATGTAAGTATGAGCTAGGTAATATGAAAATGTTTGAATTGTGAAAAAGTTGCTTAATGAAGAATTATTGTATTGAGAGTAAATGCTTATATGAATTACCAATAAAAGGTTAAAGTATGATAAGTCATATAATGTAGAAAACATAATAAAGTATAATGTGATGGTATGATGTGATTAAGTACAAGACGTATATGAGTGATAAAGAATGAATGCAATCTCATTGATATATGAAAGAGATGTATGATAAGTAAAATGGATAAACGAGTGAACCTTAAAGTAAACCAAACGAATGAATGATAAAGACTGAGGTTTATATACGTGAAAGAGTTTAATGAAATACATGGAAATATTATAAAATTTGATCATGAGTTCAACGTGGAGTTGACAAGAAAACAAGAAATGCATATGCATATGTAATGCATGAGAATGACAAGTATCATTAGATCCTGTATAATATAAAGAAAGAAGATAAAGTAT
The DNA here is from genome assembly GCA_026074375.1 of Tanacetum coccineum. NCBI lineage: Eukaryota > Viridiplantae > Streptophyta > Magnoliopsida > Asterales > Asteraceae > Tanacetum > Tanacetum coccineum. The sequence goes on along the minus strand of BQNB010143152.1, from coordinate 12,828 downwards.
GAAGTAGAATGGCTTAAGGCAATAAAAGTGTAAATGAAAGATTATATGATTAAGGTATGTAGATGACAAAAAAGGTAAAGATTGATAAATTTAAACATAGCTTGGGTCCAATGCTCGGTAAAGGTAATAGGCAAGTCCCTACGAGGAGAAAGCCAAATGATGAAAAGTAAAGACTAATGTAAGGTTAGTAATACCACAAGGGTATGGATAATGGGAAAATCCCTACGGGAAGGAAGCCAAATGATGAATGTAAAGACCAACGCAAGGTTGGTGATACCACAAGGGTATGGATAATGGGCGAATTCCTACGGGGAGAAAGACAAGTTTCCTTCAGGAAAAAGTTAATGAGATTGGATCCAAGGATACAAAAGACGATATTAAAAATGAATGAGTTATTGATATGTGACTAATGGAAAGTAATGGAGACTTAAGAAAGTTTAAGTGTTATGTCGGGAGTGTATAAGTAGGATGATTCATGGTTTCCTTATTTAAATAGATTGAGACGCCTCTTCATTTAAATAGAGAAATTGTGAATCACCGAACCATAAGTTTATATTTATTTATTTGCATTGATTGGGACACTTCTCAATGTAAATAAACAAGTATAGATGAGTGGGCTTATGTGTTCTCGGTATAACATGAGGGGGAATAAAAAAGTAGAAGATAAGAGTCTAAAATTAGTTAGATGCCGTAGGAAATAAGATAGGCGAAATAAGAATTTGAGTGTGACGTTTACTAGAGACTTTAGGAGAAAGCTAAGTTCTAGACGTTAAGAGTATAGGTCAAAGGATAAAAGTTGGATTGATGATTATAATATGCCTTATGACATGGTCACAATGTAAGTAATGAATATAGTGGTTGCTAAGTTGTATTAGCACCCTTATGCAAAATGTGAAAGTATTAGTTAAAGTTTGAAAATATAAAGTCAAAAGTATTGAATTTCCTCAATTGACTTATAGTCCTTGACGAAAATTATTAGAAAGAAGTAAAGAAAACGAGATGGTATAGTGAAAACATTAAAGGAATGATAGAATAACTACAATAGAATGCAAAAGTATTAGTTAATGTTTGACTTACGTAAAGTCAAAATAGTAAATTTTCCAAATGACATGTTGACTTTGTAAAAAATCATAGATGAGAAATAAGTGAGAACGCAACGTTAAAGTGAAAAGGTCAATATTATGATAGAATGACAATAGTAAAATGTCACATAATTGACGTTTGTCATTAGAAAAAGTATAAGTGTGATAGAAATGAGCTTGAAATAGAACGGATTAAGGGTAATTAGTGCTGTTATAGCATGGCTAGAGTTGCAAAATCATATAGGTTGATGTAACTAGTTGAGTATATGTTTGAGAATGTTAAGATGGAATGATGGGTAAAATGCGATCAATTTTGGTTAGTGTTAGACGAAGAGATTTCGGGGATGAAATCTAAATAAGGGAGATAAATTTGTAACACCCCAAAACCGGTTTATAAGTATTTAATTTCAAGAATGCCATAGGAATGAGGTTGACTAAGACTTTTATAAGTTTGAAGACGTTATGTGATTGGCTAGTCAACCCGATAGTCAAAGTAATGGTCAAAGTATGTGCATTATGGTTATAGAAATTATGATGTGCCACATTTATAAAAGAATATGACTTAAAGGATTAAAGTTGTTAAGTGGTAAATGAGTTATATAAGTTAATGTGGCCAAATAAGAGAAAAGAGAACTTGAAGGATTAAATGTGTCAATGAGGCAAAGAGTCACCAAACAAATATCTGTATAATTCTAGAAGTTCCAGACAACTCTTTAGTCTGGTAGGTGTGTGTTGTGGGTGTCGACCCAAATAAGAAAGATGGGGAAAACATGGAGTCTTGATGATCATCTTGAAGGAAGATTAATGTTTAGATTCAAGCGATGAATCCTTAACAATGTTTCCCATCAAGTAAGTAATCTCATATCTTGAACTAATTGTGGATGAAAGAGCTAGGGTTCATATACCTAAATTTAGAGGTTTTGGGTAATTATGTTCTAAAGAAAGAATTAAGGTGTTTTGAATGTGGATTAAGGTAAATTAATGATTTAAGATAAATTGATGATTTTGGGATATGATCATGATATGATCATATAATAATTAAAAAGGATTAGAGGTTGATAATGGGTTTGTTCATGGGTTGTATAAACCCTTGTTATTGATTTTGTATCAATGTGATTATAGGTCTTAATGATGATGTTTGGATAAGATGGAAGGAGGATGATGGTGAACTAATGACAGACTTTAGCTTATGTGTATGATTGTGCTATGGTATAGCATGTTTGAGTTTAGGATGTTTGGATTAAGAAGAATAACGAGCTAGTATTGCATAGCTAGCCGAGATTAAGTTAGACTAGTATGGAACTAGTTAAGGTATGTGGATACTACGTGATTTGTTATAATGATAGTTTAAGTAATGATGTTTTATGTTATTATATGAATGTTCATGGTTTGAGTATTTATTATAAGCAATGATATAATTTAGTCCTTTGGACTATTAATTGAATGACCGTAATACTTATATGGATGAATGAAGTATAATGCCATGTTATTACTCGTTTTACTTACTAAGCGAAAGCTTACGTGTTTAAGTTGAAATGTTTTGTAGGTTCCATGTGAAGAAGGTATAGCTTGGATAACGCAAGGAGTAGAAGTATTGACTATGTATACGGCAATAGTTGTAGAATGCCGAACTCGAAGTCTAAGTTGAACCCTGAGTGTCTTAAAAAGTGTTAGCCTCAATTTATTGAGTCGAACAAGGAAGCTCGGTCACTCTACGATGGAGCTTCGGTCTTTAATTAGTTAATGTTGTAATAAAATATTATCGGGAATCGGGCTCGATAGATAATCTAATATTGTATATGTTTTGGGTTTAATCCCAAGCAAAACCCGAGCCCGGGTCCTAGTTAAATATCCCACGCGTCGTAGGGATATATATATAGATATTTTCCTAAGAAAATATCTAAGAAAGATAATATCTAATTTCTTTTCTCTCTCTTTTTCTCTCATCTATCTATCTCTCTTCTCTTTCTCTACTCTTTGCTCTCTTTCTCCTTTCTTATTTCGATTTGTGTTTGTGTGTTATGAAGTGAAGTGGTAAATCGGAACCTACAAAAAGGTTTATAAACTTGTGTGTCATGTGTTAAAGTATTTTTAGTTATTGAGTTAAAGGTATGTTATAAATGCGTGTTGAAGTAGTTGGTAAACCCCGTAAAGTATATGTTTTTGGGTTATTTAGACCACAAACGAGTATGGAAATGATGTATTGTATTAATGAATTGTGAAAAGTTTCGTGTAATGTTTATAAACTTGTGTGTCATGTGTTAAAGTATTTTTAGTTGTTGAGTTAAAGGTATGTTATAAATGTGTGTTGAAGTATTTGTAAATGGGCTAAAACGGGACGTTTGGTAAACCCCGTAAAGTATATGTTTTTGGGTCATTTAGACCATAAACGAGTATGGAAATGATGTATTGTATTAATAAATTCTGAAAAGTTTCGTGTAATGTCGAGTTTGGGAAGTTAGTTTTCTAGAATAAAGTGTCTAAAGTGCGTTTTTGAGTGTCCAGGTAAAAGAAGCCGTCCGGCAGGGCTTTTTGCCGCCCAGCTTCTCTCCAGCCTGTCAGCTGGAAGTTTTGCCTGCCGGCTGGATGGGTCTGCGGTTTGTGAATTTTGTTTTTGCCGTAAAAACCAAATCGTAAGGAGTTAAAATGTGTTCTTTATATCGTTGGAAAGCTTATTAAGTCTATTTTATGTTAATGACACTCTCAAGGGTCGAATGGTTATGTATTTTGATTAGTTTATTAAGGAATGACACAAGGTCATTTCTAGTCATGCGTTTACGCAAAGTTTTTAATTATTGGTCAAATTTTGAGTCGGGGAAAGGGGCGTTTCAGAGGATGTCTTCCTAAGAATCCAACGTCTCTCCCATCTATGGATATCTTCTCGTATTACTACCAAGAAAAAGGTTAACTGGTCTTGTTGGAGTGCAAATCCTTTTGATCTTTTTTTGTAATTTTGTGTAGGTTTTGTTGTTCATGGTTTATTGCTTCTCTTTCGTGGCTCTTGTTCTTTCTTTCTTGGTTGCTTATCTCCTGCTTGGAGTTTTGCTAATCCCATTTTTAGCTTTTCAAAAAAAAAATATATGTAATTAATAGAAAAAGGAATTCTTCACCATACCTTAACTCTTATACGACAAGTAATATCTTCCTCTCGTTATACTCGATTACCCGAATAATGCGATATCGTATGTTGCAAGTAATGTGTGCTCCTACAAACATTCAATTGATTGTTACCAAACAAATACATACGTACTCAACGAAATACATACGTACTCAACGACATGTTGTTTTCAATAAGATGTTCACCCGTCCCTGTCTACTTTCTAAAATATTCTTCATTATACATCTAGAGTCACATTTTATTCATCTATTTCTTTAACAAAATAACTTTTTGATAGACGCCTATGTAATGGCCATATGAGGCTTAAAAACATTTTTAATAGAAGATCAGTTATAAGTGTGTTCAATAAAGTAAACCTCTCTCTCCTCCAACTGTTTTTCCCTCCAAAAAATCCACCATGAAAATACATAAAAAAGCTTCAGTTCAGTACCAATTTCTGTATCGTTTTCAAATCTGATTTGTGAATTCGACTCTGGGTTTGATTCCGCATACACTGATTGTAATTTCATACGTGTTCGTGTAGTATTAAGAAATCCCCTAATTTTTTATTTTCTCGCTTTTTTCAATTTTGGAAAAAACGCAAAAATAAGCTTCAATTATGTTTCTATCTAGTATAGTATCATATTTTCATTTCGATTAAGTATGTTGAATAAGAAACGATCGTCCAAAAGGAAAACTAAGGTCCTGGTTGTATTCAATGATTTTGTTATGGGAAATCAGAGCCAGAAGAAGGATGAATTGATTCGATCTGTGAATACTGATGAAATTAGGGTTTATGAGAATGTTGATGAGATATCGGCAGGTGAGAAAGGGGAAATTAGGGATGAGGAGAATGTTGTTCATGTTGAGGAGATGAATCAATTGCATAATAAAAATGTAAGTGATTCTGTGACTCAGAAGGATGATTTGAATACGTATTGTGTTAGTAATGATGATAAGGATGATTTTGATGTTGTAACTGATACGAATGTTGATCATGAGGAAAAAACTGAGGGGGAAGTGAAGTCATATGCTAATGATGTTCAAAAGAATGATAATAATGTTGATACTAGTTTTGAGTATAAACCAACTGAGATTAGTGAAGATGGGACTGAATTTGTCATTTTTGATGAGGAAATTGTTGCTAAAGGAAGTGAAAAATGGAAACTAACAATCCGTGGGCAATTTGTGGGATGCTATATGTATGAGAATGAACTGAGATATCATATTAAAAGAATGTGGGGGAAATATGGAGTAATTGATGTGCAAATGGATAGGCAAGGTATCTGCTACTTTAAATTTCGAAGTAATGAAGGGTTGGAGAGGGTACTGGAACAAGGGCCTTGGATTGTGAACAATAAACCACTATATGTCCAAAAGTGGAATCCAATCATTAAATTGGAGAAAGTGGATGCTACAAAAATTCTTGTGTGGGCTAAGTTGATCAACATCCAATTAGAAGCTTGGTCAAAAGAAGGGATAAGTGCATTAGCAAGCAGTTTAGGCAAACCTTTGAGGATGGATAATGTTACAGCACAAATTTGTAAGGATGGTAAAGGCATAGCTGACTTTGCTAGAGTATTAGTTGAGTTTGATGCTAGTAAGGGGCTTAAAGATGAAATCTGTGTTCAATATAGAAGTAAGGATAATGTGATTAAAGGTACTAAAAAAGTTAAGGTAGAGTATATGTGGAAACCTGAGGTATGCTCTACTTGTAAGGTGTTTGGACATGGGAATGAAAAGTGTAAAAAAGGGCAAAAGGATCCTACTCAGAATGTCACTGAAAGTGGTAACATTGGTAGGAGCAAAGAAAGTGTCAATGAGGGAAATTATATGAGAAATTATGAGGTTAGAAGGGATAATCATGTTGGTTTCAATCAAATGAAAGGTGGATGGAGAAATGTTGGTTACAGGAATGGTACTTATAGAAGGAAGGAGAATAATAAGGATGTGAGGGAGTATCAACAAAAGAAAGTAATGGAAAATATTAAGGAAGAGCAGGGCAGAACTCTACATGATGATATTGTGGATGCAATTAATAAATCTCCTAACAAGTTTGATGTATCGGTTGAGGACAATGAAAGACAAGAGTTAAATATGCTAAAATACAGAATTATAGTAGACCAATTTTTGAACAAGAAGCTGCAACCAACTTGTAATGAAACTCAGAATTGGTCACAAGACATGATTTAGTACTTTAAAATGAAATGGGAAGAAGACAGACTTAAGGAGAAGGAGGACTTGAATAAGGAGAATGAAGATGTCATGGATGGTAGGAATGATGCAGCAAGAAGGTGTTCTGCTAATGTAATTAGTGGAATGGATACTACTGTTCTAAATTGACAGTAGAAGGATATAGTTTTAACTAGTTAAATGGATTACAAAATAGCTAGTTGGAACATCAGAAGTATGAATAAGAAGAAAAAACAAAAAGAAGTATTAAAGTTGATTAGAGATGAAGATTTATGTGTGTGTACTGTAATTAAAACACACCTCAAGCCTAGTAGAATTGCTAAAGTTAGTAGAGTATGTTTTGGTGGATGGGATTGGATATCTAATTCTAGTCTCAGTCTGAATAGTTGCAAAATTCTAGTTGGTTGGGATAAACAAGTGGTAAATTTAATGGTGATTAGTATGACGAATCAAAACATATTTTGCCTAATTTAATCTTTGGACTCCAAAATGAAGTGTTACTGCAGTTTTGTTTATGCATCCAACAGTGGCAAAGAGAGAAGAATTCTATGGAAGAATTTGATTGCTAGCAATAGAATTGTCAACAATAAGCCATGGTGTCTTCTTGATGACTTCAATGTTACTCTAAAACTTGAAGAACATACAGCTGGGGGATCTAACATTAGTGAGGATATGCAGGAATTCATTGATTGTATTAATGAAACTGAAGTGGAAGATATCAATAGTTTAGGTTTGTTCTTCACCTGGATTAAATCTCCATTAAAGACTTCTAATAGCATTATGAAAAAACTTGATAGAATTATGGTAAATCAAAGTTTCTTGATAGAATTTAATGGGGCTAAGGGTCAGTTCTTGCCTTTTATGACCTCTGATCATAGCCCAGCTGTCTTACATATAGGAAAAAACATGAACAAAAAGAAAAAAAGCTTTAGATTTGCAAATTTTATTGTTGATAAGAAGGAATTTACTCCAACTGTTGTAAAAGTATGAAAAAGAAGAAGTCAAAGGCCACCACATGTACGAAGTTGTTCAAAAAATGAAGAGATTGAAGTATCATATGAAGAGTCTGGCTTGGAAGAATGGTAATTTGGAGGATAGAGTGGAAAAATGCAGAGAAAGTTTAAAGTTTGCTCAAAGCTTAATGGAGAAGAATCCTTATGATAATGTTCTAAAAGCAGAGGAAGCTAAATGTTTATCTCAGTATATGGAAGCTATTGATGATGCAGAGAATCTCTTGATGCATCAAGCTAAAGTGGATTGGATCAGTAAGGGTGACAGAAATAACAAATTCTTTCATAATATTCTGAAAAGTAGAGGGAATATGCACAAAATTACCAATATTTGTAATGAAAAAGGTGATAGTTTTGAAGGAAATGAGGTGGCAGAGCAGTTTGTTTGTCACTTCATGAAGTTTTTAGGAGCTGGAAAAGAGGCAACTAAGCTTGATGATACTAATCTATTCAACAAAATGGTTAGTAATGAGGAAGCAAATTTCATGATAAGAGAGGTGACTGATAAGGAGATTAGAGAATCAATGTTTGATATTGGTGAAAACAAAGCTCTCGGTCCTGATGGTTATACAGCTGCATTTTTTAAAGGTGCTTGGGATATTGTGGGTAATGACATATGTTTGGTTGTAAAAGATTTCTTTAAGAATGGAAAGTTGTTGGGTGAAGTAAATGCAACTGTGATAACTCTTATTCCCAAAATTCAGCACCCTTGTAAGGTCTCTGATTTTCGTCCCATTGCATGTTGTAATGTTCTATACAAATGCATAAGCAAGATATTAACTAACAGGATTAAGAGCACTCTTGATAAAGTAGTTAATATTAATCAGAGTGCTTTCATTCCTGGTAGAGTGATTCAAGATAATCTGATGATAACCCAAGAATTGCTAAAGGGTTACAACTGCAAGAATGGGCCTAGTAGATGTGCTTTAAAGATTGACATTGCTAAGGCTTATGACACTGTAAATTGGGTCTTTTTGGAAAAGATATTAATCAAATTTGGATTTCATAAGAAGATGGTTGATTGGCACTGTGACTGTCAATGGTGAAAGACATGGGTACTTTAAAAGTGGTAGGGGATTGAGGCAAGGAGATCCAATTTCTCCATACTTATTCACTCTAGTTATGGAGGTGTTCTCTTTAATTCTCGCTAGAAATGTTGAGAGAAACAGGTTTTTCATATATCATAAAGGGTGTAAAGAGTTGAAGTTGACCCATTTATCTTTTGCTGATGACTTGTTAGTTATAAGTCATGGGGATGAGCATTCTATTAAAGTGATTAAAGATTCTTTGGAGGAATTCAGTTTGGTGTCTGGATTGCTTCCAAATATGGATAAAAGTGTTATATTTTTTGGAAGTGTAAAAGAGAATGTTAAGGAAAAGATCCTTGAGGTGCTGCCTTTCAAAATTGGTAAGCTTCATGTTAAATATTTGGGGATTCCATTGCTTGCTAAAAGATTGGGTATTAATGATTGCAAGTGTCTGGTGGAGAAGGTGAAGAACAAGGTCCAAGACTGGAAGAATAAAGTCTTGTCCTATGCAGGAAGACTTCAATTAATAGCTTCTATCTTATCTACTATGCAATCTTATTGGGCCTCTGTGGTGAAAATTCCTAAAGCTGTTACTAAGGAAATTAATGGAATCCTCAAAAAATTTCTATGGTCTTATAGTGGAATGAGCAATGGGAAGGCCAAAGTTGCTTGGAAAGTGGTTTGCAAGCCTAAAAGTGAGGGTGGATTGGGCATAAGAAACCTTGAGGAATGGAATGATGTTCTTCTTACTAAGTAAATTTGGAGAATAGTGAGCAAGAAAGAAAGCTTATGGGTCAAATGGGTCAATTTGGTAAAATTAAAGAATAAAAGTTTTTGGGATGTATAGGAGGATAAGAATGATAGCTGTACTTGGAAAGCTTTATTGGATTTGAGGAATAAGGTTAGAAATTTCTTTATCCATACTGTGGGCAATGGTAAGGATATTTCTATGTGGAATGACAACTGGTGCTCATTGGGCAACCTTAAACAGATCATTACTGTTAGCAACTTGTGTGATGCAAGAATAAGGGAGGATATTATTGTTGCTGACATGATTGAAAATGGAAAATAGAGATGGTCTATGGAGTGAGAGCTGAAATTTCAAGTCCTTAAAGATGTGCATGTTCCTGTAATTAGAGAGAATGTTGTTGATAAGGTAAAATGGAGATGTAATGATGGTAAATTGGTGGACTTTTCTACTAAAAATGCATGGTGGGACCTTAGTGAACATAATAGCAAGGTCCCATGGTGGAAAGTAGTCTGGTTCTCACAATGCAATCCAAGAAGTGCCTTTATAAAGTGGTTAGCAGCTAATGAAAGATTATCAACCCAGGATAGAATCATGAAATGGAGTTCTTGTGTTCTTATATGTCCTTTGTGTAACAAGGTGAATGATTCTCATGACCACTTATTCTTCAATTGTGATTTCTCAACAAGTATATGGGATAAGCTCAAAATCAAGATGAACATGGGCAATATTCCAAATGATTGGAGAGGTCTGGTAGATAAAGTTACTGAATGCCCATGCAATAATGCCATAAGAAGTGTCTTGAGAAGGATTATTCTGGCTACTGCTGTGTATTACATATGGAAGGAGAGAAATTCAAGGTTATTCACTAATGTCAAGACTCAAGTCATGAATGTATTCCAACGGATTATTGAATGTATCAGACTACAACTTCAGAGTTTGAAAGTCAAGAAATCTATTCAAGTAGGAAAAGTGGCTAAAGAATGGAATGTGATGATATGAGGGCAGAATTGATGTTTATGGATGGTAGTTGGGTTCAAAAATTCAATTTGGGGGTGTTGATATTCTTCTAAAAGTTATAGAGGCTCAGTATTTCTTTCCCCTGATGTTTTAAGGAGTGTTTGGGATAAGGTTGTGAATCAGTTTTATAAGCTGCATTTCTGGTTGTTATTCTTGTTATTACTAAACACATAACAGTTGATTTTAAGCAGGCAATTACAATGATTAGAACCTAATATCTTGGAGTTTTCCTCGGTTAGAAGTCCTGTGTATCCATTCTAGTGTTGCAGATAGGCCTTGGGAGGGTCTGTTTCACTTTTATGGTGTAGAGGATTTCTTTCACAGGAAGATGTACCATAAGGAAGGTGTCTGATATTGTGAAGGGTAAATGGCCTGGGTGAGCATAACATGTTGTTTGGAATTGAGAGTGATGCAAGATGACACTTAATGGTCCTTTTAATGCTTTGCTATGGAGGATAGGATGGATCTTTTTGTGGGTGAGTGTTTCTAGCCTAGTGATGCCTACTTTCCTTTGTTGCTTTAATCATGATAGTGAGGTGCAGCTGCTGTCTTGATTTCTGTTTCTAAGCTGTAGGAAATGTAGCCAGGTTGGAAGAGCCCCACTTGAAGTGTGAATAGGTGCTATATACTGTATAATGATGCCCTCTCTTAACTTTATTTTGCCATTGTGGTTGGTTGAATGGTTTATGATGTTTTGAGAGTGGAAATGTAGTTATGAGTATATGGTGATCTTGGTGAATTAAGGTGAACCCCATTGATAAAGAATCTTGAATTGTCTCTGATTTGTGAGATGCATCACAGATAATTCTACAGTAAATATCAAAGAGATCGATCTTTTGTGTTGTCCGATAAGGATATCAGTTAGATTTCTTTGTAATGTTTTGTTTGAATGTACTTTGTATCAAGGACCAGGCATGTTTGATCCTGTTTATTTGATGTAATCAGTTTTAGTAATTAATAAAATTGTTCTTCGTTCAACAACAAAAAAACATTTTTAATAGAATACATCATTTCTTTATTTATACTACTTTATAAAAAGTTTAAGACTTTCTAAATAAAAAAGTTTTAAAATTTTTAACTAGACCAAAAACATTATTATTAAAAACAATTTCAATATCTTGTTATATACACACAAATAAAAGTAACATCTAAAAATTAATTATTTTAAAATCATAAACTTGTAACATCTAAAAAATTATTTGTCTTCAACCACCATCTATAAATCTAACACACCAAACAACTCACTCAAAAACCATATATAAAAACATTCTCATACCCGCACCTCACCACCCATACCGACTAGTTTATTTAAATGCAAATTGGAGACTATTTTGATTTTTGAGATCATTGACACACAATGCTTTATACAAATTACCTCGCGTTAATCAAAGATACCGTATCAAACGCAATGGCCCTTTAATTTAGGGGGTGTTTGGGATTGCGATATGAAATTGATTATCTGATTATTGCGTTTTGAAAACGTAAATAATCAGTTTTGAGTGTTTGGTAAATAAAATTGAAAAAGTGATTATTTACGTTTAATAGGGTTGAAAACGTAGTTTTGAAGAAGCCACCCCCTACCTACTTTTTGAAAACGCATGTATATTTCTAACAACCAAATCACCAATTTACCCTTACATGTATCCATCTTCCTCATGAACCCCCATCTATTTATTTTTCCACCTTCACTGATTATCTCATACCCCCGATTATAGGCCTTTTCTTGCTGCTACCCATCCACTGCACATGTCATGGTCTTACTGGAGTTGCAGATCCAACAAGCATCATAGAAGGAAAAAAATTGTCAGTTGAAGACGTTTTGTTGAAGGATAATTATTAGACTTCACCATTTCAAAGCTTTTTGTTGAAGACATTTTTTTATTGTAGAAATTAAAGCATGTCTCGATGGAGCTAAAGAGAACCTGTTGGACAAGGAAAAAGGGTTAAAAAAAAGTATTTGAGCAAGTATATTGACACACTCAAAAAACTAATTATTTAATTATTGCGTTATCATATAGCATAATCAAATCCAAACATATATTTCAAAACCATGTTTTGTTACAGCTAATTATTTGATTATCCGTTTTCAAAACGAATAATCTATTTTCAATAAGCAATCCCAAACACCCCCTTAGTGGTAAAAACGTTAAGATTGAGATCAATCTTCATGTTTATAACTAGACGGGTATCCGTGTATAGAAACCAGATTTTATAGCGGCAAGTAGTTTTAGTGATAAAAAAGTTTATAGATTGTAAACGAAAAATAATAAAAGTTTGAGGATTTGGGGGTTAAACATAATGTTTTGAAACCCGATTCGACTTGGGCGGTTCAACCGGTTGAACCGGTTCTGTCGAAAAAACGAGTCAAATTAACCGGGTTTTATATTTTCAAAACCCGGTTAAACCCGCCGGGTTTAAAGTGACCCGGGTTAACCCGATTTTCGATGTGTATTAATAGCGTGTTAATACTTTTAAGATTTGCGTATGCTTTCCTAAAAAAAGTGTAAAGATTTTCAAAAATAGTATCAATATTTCACTTTCAATATGAGTAAGTTTTTCCATAATATGTAATATAGATATAAAGTATAAATCAATCCAACAAAATTAGAAACAAAACTCCATACAAAAATATATACTAAAGAAGAGATAA
>BQNB010143151.1:0-17030 GCA_026074375.1 Tanacetum coccineum | reverse complement strand
AAATGAAGATATTTTGAAGATTACTATTCTGAAGACCAATACGCCGTATCCATCAAGGAAGATACAGCGTATCCGTGCCTACACTCACCAAAAACCACAGAGGAATAAAGATCAATACGCCGTATTCAAGATATGGAATCAATATAATATTCTGAAAGATATCAAGCGTGGTCCCTACTCCAAGAAATCCCCAATACGCCGTATCCAACACTTGGATACGCCGTATCCAACACTTGGATACGCCGTATCCAACCGACTTCCAGACCTTATAAATAGAAAACTCAAAAACGAGTTTTAAGTGTGCTAAATCATATTCTCGATACCTAAACCACAAAAGTTGATTTTTAGAGGAGAAAAAGAGCAGAAGAGGTCGAGCAATATATTCAATTCCATAGGAGACAACGTGTAATTCCGTATACTTTAGTAATCGTTCAGTTTTTGGTATCATTCGTTAACTCGGTTAGTTTACCTTGGCTAAATAATTGCTCTTGTATTTATTATGATGTTTGAAGGCTAATACCTTCGGGTATTAGTAATTATTATAAAGATCTGAATGTTTGGTATTTGTATATCTCGATTTCTTGATTTATCATTGTATGCTTGTTTATGTTTATCAATTTATACTTGTTTACACGCTTTTGTATGCGACCTATCATTCAACTGGATCTAGTGACATGGACCAAGTAGATCTAGAGTCCGGGATAGCTCTCCATATAGTAATCTATACATTTAAAATCATAGTTACACAAATATTGTCCTTCTAAGCCTGTGTCTAAGATATGCTTCGGGCTTAACTAGTTAATTGGATATTGTCAATGGTTTATTGATCGTGTTGACTAGCAGGTGACCTAGATAATTAAATAAGTAACGTTCTGATTCCATTGGATAGTTGAACAAGTGGACTACTAGTGTATAAATTGCCATTAAGCGGTAAGTGGGTAAAATCTCTATGAGCTAGGGTTTAACAAGATCACCATTGCTTTAATCCCTAAGATAGATTATAATCAGCAAATAAGGATGCTTTATGCGGATACTTTAATTGTGACAGAATTATTGTGTCTAGGTCTTAGGATGATGTAACGCCTAAGTCTTACGAATGATATGCCACCCCGAGAGAAGAAATTATTGCACTAAATAAACAAATCAACGTTCTAATCGGATTAATAATAGTTAATACAGTTTTCTTATATAAGGTTCGATCGCTCTTTCATCTTTTGTTAATTAGCTTGCGTGGGTTAAAGTGCCTTGAATTGATTATAGACACCAATCAAACCGTGCCAGTCTCTCGGGCTAAAAACCCCCTTTTTCCTGTTAGAATTAGGATTTAGACTGATATAGGTTTAACATAGGTTTAGAATAGAATATAATTAACATAGATTAGATAACCAAGATATTAATTAAATTGATAGATTTAACCTCGCTTCAAGTGTTCGACACCCTACTTACCATGAAACTACTACCGATCGGGTACACTGCCCGTTAAAGTGTTGTTTTTGGTTTAGTCGGCAATATATAAATTTAAAACTTGAATCATCTTAAATATACCATACAAGGACAGCACATCAAGTTTTTGGCGCCGCTGCCGGGGAGTGAAAATTAATCTTGATTTTTATTTGATATTTTGGTTTTTAACATTAGATTAGATCTAACCCTTAGGATTAGTGTATATTCTTGTATATTCTGTAATATTTGTATATCTGTATTTAATTGTTTGCTTGTATATATTCGTGTGTTTAATTGTTTGCGTATTTAATTGTTTGATACACTGTTCTGGTCGACAGTTGAATACAAAGTATCCAGTTCCTGTCCAATACAGCGTATTCATCCCAACAGATTAATACGGCGTATCTACTTCCATTAGATACGACGTATCGATCGTCTGGAACAAAAGCATAAATATTTGATTTTCATGCCAATTTTTTTTACCTTTCTCCGTGACAAATCCTACTGACTGTTTATCCCTTGTTTCAGGTAGTGTATGACAAGGAGTTCTACGAGTGAACTATTTACACCTTACAAAGAACCTGAACGAGAATTTTGATCATCAAGGAGACACTTCAAGACTCCAAGTCTTGACGAATTGAGATCGCCTGATTTCAATCTACATTCTGACCGAGAATACTCGGAGGAAGAAGAAGAGGAAGCAATGGCGGAAACAATGGAGCAATACATGAGAAAGACCCGAACAGACTATGGATCGGGAGTTGCTAGACCTAAAATTGATAACAAAGATCAATTTGAACTGAAAGTACGATTTCTTAAAGAGCTTCGAGAAAACACATTTAGCGGTTCGGATAATGAGGATGCAAATGAACACATTGAGAAAGTTCTCAAAATAGTTGACTTATTCCATGTTCCTAACATCATTATGGATTAACTAATGCTCCGAGTTTCCCCTATATCCTTAACTGGAGCCATAAGTCGTTGGCAAAGAAACGAACCAACTAGTTCGATTAAAACTTGGGAAGATCTTAAAAATAAGTTTTTGAATAAATATTGCCCACCTGGTTGAACTGCGAAGAAAATAAAGGAAATCAACAACTTTTAGCAAGAGTCAGATGAAACCCTTTTTCAAGCATGGGAGCGCTTTAAAGAACTCTTGATAAAGTGTCCTCAACACTATTTGACTGAGATGCAGGAGGTAATTTTGTTCTACAATGGGTTGGATATTCTGACACGATAAATTCTTGACTCAAGATGTAACACCCTAATATTTAACATAGCAGCGAAAGCTAAATTGGGGGTATTACTTCATGAATCAATAGACATAATCATAAAAAATGACTCAAAAGAGACGTTTTGGAAAATTGAGTTATCATTCAATAATATATTAGAGTTTACAAAAAGGAGGTCCCAAAATACATTGAAAACATAAAGTTTGAATGATAATAAGTTTGGACGCCTGCAAGTCCATGCCACTCCGTGCCTTAAACTGCTTAGTTACCTGAGATAAACATGCTTAAAAGGTCAACACAAAGGTTGAGTGAAATTCATATGTTTGTAATGAAATGGTTGAATACAATTCATCATAAGTAATAATTGTACAATTTCAATTATCATGGAAAACAGTATTATTGCCCTAAGCTCATAAACTCAAACGTTAACATGGAAATCACCTTAGTGACATTATTGAGGAACAAATGTCCTCTTGGAAAGGTAACTTGCCAAAGTTACATATTATTCTCAAATATAGTGCGTTTGATTACCTCATGTACAAGTAAACACAAATGGGATTCGTCAATCCCGATAGATCTATCCACAATATTCGCGTTCACTCGCAAGTGATTAATGGTTCATGATTAAATGATATTGGCAGTGAAGGTAAACTTAGACAATAACATATCAGGATAGCATACAGTTGGAAAATACTTGTATTTATGGTTTATAGCATGTATCCCCCCACGGGGTTTGGAAAAACATATAAAGGTAGGACTATGAACTCACCTTAACAGGGAAATCTGATTGATGGCAAAAGTAAATCAAATGGAAGTAAATAGCTTCGTCATGCAACCTGGGGTAATATGTCAAATCTTAGTTCGATTGTTTATATTTCAAAACTTTATTTCATAAAGTTTAACCTAAATATTAATTTTATTTATTAATTTATTAACATATCGTATCAATGTTGGGGCTATCATAATTCAGAGGTCATGTAGTAAACGTTTAAGGAGCTAGGACACTTTAAATCGTAAATCCAGCAACTCGTTAAAACGTCTACCCAAATGAAAGCCCCTCACATGAAATTCCCTAGTAACGTGATACGTTATAGTTTAAATGATAAGATTTTATCTTTTTTAAGTTTCTTCAAAAGATAGTGGATGATAAATTATGTTAAATATATAACATAATTATTTTATAATGTTTTGATCGATGAATGAAACAATGAATGTGTCGGATTTGAATAAAATTGAGTCTTATAATGTTTAAATATATTTTTGTTATTAAATATATAAATATTACATTTTATACCTTTGAGAATTTGAAAATGGCAATATATACCCTTGGTATATATATTTTACAATTTAAACCCCTTTGCAATAAATTTGGCAAACAGGCCCTTATGGTTTCACTTTCTGGATAATTACACTTTTGGCCCGAAGTTTAATAAATTCAACAGTTAAATTATACCCCTATGCATATAAGTTTGCATTACTAGTCCAAAATTCTATCGTACCTTTGTATTTTAATTTTGAAAGTAATGTTACAGCATATAGCCTTTATTACATATAAGCTAAAATATGTAGTTTTACGAGCTAGTCGCTTATGAAAGAGCTTATGAGTTTAAAAATCCAAAATGGGCACGTTTGGTTTAAAAATCTTAACCCAATGAGTTTGAGCTTTTAGGGTTTGTTTTTAAGTTTATAAAAATGATAGAATAGCTTATTAGAATAGCTTATTAGATCAGCTTATGGCTTTTAGCTTATAGGTTTTATGAAAATAGCTTTTAGGGTTTTAGAGGTGTGTTTGGTTTAGGAAAACCAAACGAGTAAGCTTTAAGGTTTAAGGGCTTAACTCATGTGATCATAAAAGATGTAAGAAACTTATTAAAATAGGAATAAGCTCATACTAGTTTATTTGTAGAATTCGAATGGATTAAGGTTTTCCCAAAGTGGGTCGAATTAGGGTTCAATTTGGTTTAGGGTTTCCAACAAGGTTTTAACTTGTACAAATGATTAAAACAAGTTTATATATGATCATAGACATAACAAGAGCTTATTAAACTAGATAAAAAGCTTACTTAGTATACGAAATAGTGAAAATGGGTTGAATGGAGCAAATGAGACCCAAAACCTTTAAGAGATGAATCAAGAACCTTTGTTCTTGTTTCTTGGCTTTTAAATAGCTTATACTTTCTCTTCTTCTCTTCCTTAGCTTGGTTAGAACATGATTTTGAAGTAGTCTTTAGCTTAATGGTAAGTTTATGGAAGCATGCATGTTTCGGCTATATATAGGGGTAAAGAAGAGTAGTGGCCAAGTTTAGGAGAAGTAGTGACTAAGGTGAGCTAGGAGTGATGGCTAAGGGATAGCTAGGATGACTAGTATAAGCTAGGATTAGCTTTGAAAGGTGTTAGATGGTGAGAAAGGTTCGGTTATACAAGGAGGTGACAAGGAGGTTTACTTGGTGTGCAAGTTGGCTAGGTGGTAACAAGGAGGTGATGAAGGTGCTTAGCAATGTAATAGGCAAGGTGGTGCATCATGGAGAAGGGTGGTAGCTTGCTTGGGTCTTAGTTCGAGCTAGTTAAGGGGTAACGGGTCATTTAAGGTTTTCGGGTTTGGTTTTTAGTTTAAGTCTAAGGTTAGAATTAGAGAGGGAAAAGTGTTTAAATATGATGCATTGAAGTGATTGTACTTAGTGCTAAAAATGTGGTATGAAATCCTTAAGAAAATGGAAGGAAATGAGCTAGTTTGAATTCTTGCTTTGTCAACTTATACTTCAGGCTTAAAAGGCCTGTACATTGATTGGAGGGAAAATATACTCGAACGTTATGCATTGTACACTTGTACACATGCCTTAAAAGCTTGTACCTTTGTATTATATGTAAACATTATATATAGTTAGGGTTTTGTTATAAACATTAACGTATAAATCCGTTTTGTATTAAATGTTATGAAAGTACGTTAAAGAGATAACGTATGCAAATGAGTTGCAAAAACATTAACATATTGCTTAACATATTATAATGTTTACTTGACATAAACATTGATGGAATTGACATTAGTAGGTTGCGTGAGCTCATTTACTTTGGTAATGTAAGTTACGTTACATTATGGATGGAAAAAAAATCTTTCCATGAAAATGGTTGCATCTAATTTAATAGATGGAAATTACACTAAGGAAAATTACATCTAATTTAATAGATGGATAATTACATAGAAGAAAATTGTGGGTTGTTATAGTCTCCCAACCTTTAAGAAATCTCGTCCCGAAGTTGGAGTGATGTTTGGAAATAAATGTGGATACTTGGCATGAATTTGATCTTCGCGTTCCCACATGAATTCTGGTCCTCTTTTAGAGTTCCATCTTACTTTGACTATAGGGATACGACTTTGTCTCAGTTGCTTGACTTCTCGATCCATAATTTCTATTGGTTCTTCCACAAAGTTAAGTTTGTCATCGAGCCAAAGCTCTTTCATTGGAATGACAAGAGATTCGTCAGATAGGCATTTCTTTAAATTAGAAACGTGGAAGGTACTGTGGACATTACTGAGTTCTTCAGGAAGCTCAAGTGTGTATGCCACTGGGCCGACCCTTTTAAGGATCTTAAATGGTCCAATGTACCAGGGGTTAAGCTTTCCTCGCTTTCCGAATCGAATGACACCTTTTTGAGGTGACACTTTTAACATAACACGATCTCCAACTTGGAATTCCAAAGGCTTTCGCCTTACATTGGCATAACTTCTTTGCCGGTCTCTTATAGCTTACAAGCATTGTCAGATTTGTACTATCTTTTTGGTGGTTTCATGGATTATCTCTGGTCCCGTGAGTTGGGCATCTCCAACTTCGGCCCAGCAGACAGGTGATCGGCACTTTCGATCATAAAGTGCCTCGAATGGTGCTGCCTTAATACTGGCATGGTAACTGTTATTGTAA
Source organism: Tanacetum coccineum (assembly GCA_026074375.1). Lineage (NCBI taxonomy): Eukaryota > Viridiplantae > Streptophyta > Magnoliopsida > Asterales > Asteraceae > Tanacetum > Tanacetum coccineum. The sequence goes on along the minus strand of BQNB010143151.1, from coordinate 10,438 downwards.
GAAAATTCTACCAGCGGTAAGTGTTTCTCCCATCCTTTTCCAAAATCTATAACACGAGCTCGAAGCATATCTTCAAGTGTTTGGATGGTTCTTTCACTTTGTCTCGGTTCGGGATGATTATGCATACTCATATCTAATTGAGTACCCAAGCATTCTGCATTTGACTGCCAAATTGGCTGTGAACGATGTCACGATCGATATGATGGATATCGGGCACTCTAGTCGTGAAACTAATTCTTTTATATACTAACCTAGAAAGGGTTCCATATATTGTCGCTTGGTCGGGATCCAAATGATGTGATTTGGTTAAGGAGTCTAAATGCCCTAAATTGTGTCTGTCCACTTGATGTTTTGGGTAGTTTTGTAACAAAGTCCATTGTTATTCTTTCCTATTTCCATGTAGGTATCTCTGGTTGTATCAGTAAGCCGGATGGCTTCTGACATTATGCTTTAACTCTAGAGCATGTTAAACACTTGCCCATCTCTTCAGCAATGTTGCTTCAAGTTAGGCCACCAATAGAGTTTCTTTATATCCTGATACATCTTGTCAGAACCTGGGTGGATGGAATACTTCAATTTATAGGATTCATGCATGATCAAGTCTCTCAAATTACCAAAAAGTGGTAACCAGCTTCGGTTCTTGATACAACGAGTTCCATCAGGACGTACTTCAAATGCTTTGTCCATTCCTCGTAGGTATAGCTTTGAAGTTCTTTCTTGATCACCTGAGTTTAGGATTTGATGGATATGTGATGGTAATTTTGGGTGGAAGGTCATGGACTAATGCCTTAATCGGAGTGGTTTGGTTGTTCCTTCTGGCTTAAGGCACTCAACTACACATTTACATTTCCAGGATGGTTAATGAATTACAATCGTAATCTGCAAGCAATTCTAGCCAACGGCGTTGTCTCATGTTCAACTCTTTCTGATCAAGGATATGTTGAAGACTTTTATGATCAGTGAACACGGTACACTTTGTGCCATACAGATAGTGTCTCCAAATTTTAAGAGCGAACACTACTGCTCCCAATTCAAGGTGGTGTGTGGTATAGTTCTCTTCATGAGGTTTAAGTTATCGGGATGCATATGCAATACTTTTTTCGTTATGGCCATTAATATCGCTCCCATAAACTTGGAGTGATGATCACAGTAAAAACGACAAAATTTGTTTCCTTCTGGTAATGCTAAGATTAGAGCTTCACAAAGCTTTTGTTTTAGCAGTTTGAAGGCTGACTCTTGGTCTTCTCCCCGGACATACTTCTTGTTTTTCTGGGTTAATCCAGTCAAAGGCTTTGCAATCTTCGAAAAACCATTGATGAATCTCCGATAGTAACTAGCTAGTCCTAAGAATTTGCGTACTTCTGTGGGTGTAGTAGGAGATGCCCAATTCTTAACTGCTTCAATCTTGGCGGGGTCAACGTGAATTCCTTGACTGTCGATCACCTGCCCGAGAAATTGCACGATACTGATCCAGAAATCACATTTGGAGAACTTGGCATATAATTTCTACTTTTTGAGTAATTCCAGTATTATTCTTAGGTAATCTGCGTGTTCTTCTTTGTTACTGGAGTAGATGAGAATATCATCGATGAACACTATCACAAATTTATCCAAGTATGGTTTGCACGCACGGTTCATGAGGTCCGACCACAGCAGGGGCTGTTAGTTAAACCCAAATGGCATCACTTGAATTGTTTAGTTTTTGTTTCGTATCTCATTCTGAAAGCAGTCTTGAGAATATCTTCATCCCTGACTCTCAGTTGGTGATAGCCTGATCTTAAATCAATCTTTGAGTAAGTACTCGAACATTGAAGTTGGTCGAATAAGTCATCGATCCTGGGTAATGGGTAACAATTCTTTACGGTGAGTTTATTCAGCTCCCGGTAATCGATACACATTCTAAAAGATCTGTCTTTCTTTTTAACAAATAAGACAGGAGCTCCCCAAGGCAAAGTACTCGGTCGGATAAAACCTCGGTCTGCTAACTCTTGTAGTTGATCTGATAATTCTTGCATTTCTGAAGGAGCTAATCTGTAAGGTGCTCGGGCTACTGGTGTCGCTCCTGGAATTAAATTGATTTGAAATTCTACTTGGCGAACCGGAGGAAGGCCGGGTAGATCTTCAGGAAAAACTTCCAGAAATTCTTTGACTACTGGTATATTTTCTAGTCGTTTTTCGTCTGTCTTCTTCTCCATTACTTGGGCTACGAAAACTTGATATCCCCTGGATATATATCTTTCAGTTTTAATACAGGATATGAGGCTTAGTCGGGTTTTACTTCGATCACCTCGTATGATCAAAGTTTCACCGTCGATGGGGATGTGGACGACTTTCTCGTCACAAATAATTCTAGCATGATACTTGGATAAACAATACATACCAATGACGACGTCGAAACTACCGAGTTTAATCGACATAAGATCAATTTCGAAAGGTTGGTGATATCGCCTAAATTATACATGTTTTCGGCGGCGTTATTTGCATTTATTTGATCATTTCTCGTGAACTTTCGGTACTTAATCAAGTATATTTGCTATTATATGTTCTAGGTATGTGTCGTGGAAGAAAACGAAAGACTACATGAAGAATTGAAGCTTAAACGAAGAAATAACTCAAACTCAAAGCTTCCCGACACCTGTTCATTGTTTTGGTCATAACTCGGTCATACGAACTCGGATTGAGTTGATTCAAGCGGCCACGGAAAGAGAATTAAATTATCTACAACTTAGAAAAGCGTTCACAAGCTGAAATATTACTAAAGCAGCCGGTTTTACAAATGAGTACAACATACTTTAGGGAAATGCAATTAATTCGCGAATCTGGCCCATAATCCATCCACATACATCTCCAACTTGGTCCCCAAGTAATCTCTAGCCTATAAATACCTCCCTATGATGCCTTGGACGAAATCATCTCTTATTATATCATCACATACAAATCTCAAGAAGAAGATCCAAGAAAAGGCCAAAGTACGGCGCACTTTTCTCTAGTGCGCCGCACTTCTGATCGAGTTCCCAAAACCGCCGCACTATATTTCTTGTGCGCCGCACTTTCGTTCAAACTTCCCAAGGAAATGGTTAAAGTCCCAATAAATGCTAAGTGCATTAACTCCCTAAGTGCGCCGCACTTTTTCTCAAGTGCGCCGCACTTCTACCCGAAATCAGCCTATAAATAGAGAAGGATTTCTCTCATTTTACACACCTCCACAACAATTCTCTCATCACCCCACACCATCTAATCACGAATTTCAAGGGTGGTGACAGCACCTTAAGGGTTCGGGTCGATTGGATTCAATAGCTTGGGTTTTATTATAGTTTTCGTTTGGGAGAACTAATTGTCGAATCGTTGATCTTGTAAACGTTGGTATAATTTCTACAACTCTTTTAATATGAAGTATTCTGAATTCATAATGAATGTTATGTGTTTTGTTACTTTGATTATGGAGATATGTTCTTATGTTGTTTTTGGCTTAATGGATCTGGAATATGAAGTGTTTGGGATGTGTTTATTGAATGGTAAAACATATTTTTTATATAAGAAAATTGGGCGAAAGGTGTCTTTATCAATGTGTTTATAATCCATCTAATATATTGGTTTTAATAAACTTATAAAGGCCGAAAGGGATTTGTTGTTATTAATTCGATATAATCTACTAGTTATATTTAAAGGCCCGAAAGGATTTCTAACTTGTCATAACTCTATTTTCTAACTTATCAACATTATCCTAAACTATTTCTTTATCCAAGTGATCATAACCTAAACAAACTACCTTAATCATTTGATTTGATCATATTTTAAATGCTTTCGTTATAATATCGTGATATGCAAGTCTTGTTAAATTTGATTCGTGACCAATCTTAAATTAACCTTTGACTTAATTACAAACTGTGACAAACTCTCAATTCGTGGAACGACCTGGATTACTAAATCTATACTATACACGAATGGGTTATAATCTAAGAGTGTTTGTGTTTCTTGTAAAAATCGGTATTCTCTAGTATTATAAATTTAAAACTTGGAAAACACCATCAAATTTTTGCGCTGTTCGCCGGGGAATTGTTAAAGTTGTTAACAGTTTGTTTACTAGTTTTGGGTGCTATTTTGTTTCATAAACTTTTCAAACTCGCGTAAGTTTTAGCTAAACGGCAAACAAAAAAATCTTTTTTCTCCAGGAAGTACGCCGCACATTTATTTGTGCGCCGGTTTTCCTGTAAACCAGAAAGTACGCCGCACTTACACCAAGTGCGCCACACTTTCTACAGAATTTTTACAAAAAGAATCTGATTTAAAAACTCAAACCCAAACAAACCACCAAATCTCTAGTCTCAGGTATGTGATCATTTGAAATTCTATTTTATCTGATTATACGCCTTGTAATTTTGTTAATATTTAATTGTCATTCGAAATTTTTTTTATCCTTATTTGCTATATAATTAAATTAAAAAATATATGAAAATAATTTATTTTATTTTGAATATTATCCTATTAGCCTTTAAAAATGTCTTTTTGCAAAATGCTTAACGTATGTATAAATCCCTTATCTTTCGGAAAACAACTAGTAAATCTAATATATAAATTTAATAAAGTTAAAAGCAAGGAACTTATAGATTAAAACTCATTCCCCCCCCCCCTATAAAAGAGATTCCGTCGAGATTAAATCATTCAAATCTTCAACTCAAAATTCTACCGTTAATGACTTTATCGTTATAAATACACCTGAAGAGGATGTCGAACCCAAACAAATAATCCTCGATCCCGATGATCAACCTATGTGGGAAAATGGCAAGATTGTAGCACCGACTCCTAATTCTGCCATTGTTCAAATCGATGTGTTGTCAACTTTGTTATTAACAGTACTCACTTAAATATAATTCGGAAAAATAAATTCGATGGTTATCTGCGGGCCGATCCGCATGACCACATCCGTGAATTTATCGCAATCTGCAACATGTTCAAATACGGTGAAACTCAAAGTGAAGCCTCGTAAGCTTTGTGATATTTCCCTATTCCCTATCCGATAAAGCTAAAAATGTTTAACGAACTTATGAAGAATCTATAATATGTGGGAACACACTGAGAACAGCATTTTTATAAACAGATTTCTTTCCACCTTCGTTGTTTAAGTTTTTACTGAATTTAGAAATTTCTCTCAAAAAACAATGTGAAAGTTCAACCGAAGCTGGTTCCGACTGAAGCACTTGCTTCGAACAATGGACATGGGCATGGTCTGACAAAGGAGTTCATATTCAAATATTTTATCACGGTCTAGACGAACCCACTCAGTTTATATAAGATCTAAAACATAACAAGAGCTTATAGAACAAGTGATAGGACTTACTAGTACTCGAATGGATCGAAATAGGTTGATACGGGTCAAAATAGCTTGGAGATGAATCAAGAATCTTTCTTTCTTGTTCCTTGGCTTCCTAAATAGCTTAATTCTTTCCTTCTTCTCTTATAAGGCTCGGATAGATCATTGTTTCGAGTGATGGTTTAATTTTGTGGTGAGTTATGAAGGTGTGGATGTTTCGGCTTTATATAGGGCTCGAACTTGGAGTGGATGCCAAGTTGAGAGGAGTAGTGGCTAAGTAGGGAAGAAATGGTGGCCAAGGTTGTTACTAGTGACTATTAGAAGCTAGGTTCTAGCTTAGAAAGGTGTAAGATGGTGGGGTGGGTTTGACTAACCAAGGAGGTGACAAAGGGTTTTGCTTGAGGTGTAAGTTGATGAGGTGGTGACAAGGAGGTGAAAGGGAGCTAGCAAGTTAGTGACAAGGTGGTGGTGAGGTGGCTGCATGGTGGTGAAAGGGTGGTTGCTTGCTTTAGACCTAGTTCGAGCTAGTTAAGGTATTATCGAGGTGATAAGAGTTTCGGTTTTTAGGGTTAGGGTTTTATGGTTTAGGACAATTATGTGTAGTAAAATGGAGGGAAATCTAGTTTAAATGTGATGATTAAGAAGCTTGTAACTTGAGCTTAAGAGGTGGTACAAAATCTACAAAGAAATTAGAGGCAAAATGCATATTTTTGAATTGTGTACTATATCGGGTTGTACATTGAGCTTAAACGAGTTATACATTGGTTTTAGAGGGAAAATATATTCAAATTTGGTGCATTAGTAACTTGTACACATGCCTTACAAGCTTGTACATTTGATTTGTATGTAAACATTACATGTAGTTAGGGTTTTGATATAAACGTTAACGTATGAAATCTGTTTTATAATAAACGTTTTGAATTGTACGTTAAATAGATAACGTATGGTAAAAATGGAGTTTAAAACATATTGCTTGACATATTATAACGTTTACTTGATATAAACGTTGATGAAATTGGCATTGGTATGCTGCGTGAGCACGTTTACTTTTGAAATGTAAGTTATGTTACATCATGGATGGTATAAAACAAAAATATTCCTATGAAAATGGTTTTATTAAATATAATAGATGGATAATTATATTAATGAAAATTGTGGGTTGTTATAGTCTCCCAACCTTAAAAGAAATCTCGTCCCGAGATTTAGTTGGATGTTGGAGTGATGTTTGGAAATAGATGTGGATACTTGGCACGAATTTGATCTTCGCGTTCCCATGTAAATTTTGGTCCTCTTTTAGTGTTCCATCTTACTTTGACTATAGGAATACGAGTTTGTTTCAGTTTCTTGACTTCATGATCTATAATTTCTATTGGTTCTTCCACAAAGTTAAGTTTGTCATCAAGCCGAAGCTCTTTGATTAGAATGATGAGGGATTCTTCAAATAGGCATTTCTTTAAATTAGAAACGTAGATGGTATTGTGGACATTACTGAGTTCTTTAGGAAGCTCAAGTTTGTATGCCACTGGGTCGACCCTATCAAAGATCTTGAATGGCCCAATGTACCGAGGGTTAAGCTTTCCTCGCTTTCCAAATCGGATGACACCTTTCCAAGGTGACACTTTTAACATAACACGATCTCCAACTTGGAATTCCAAAGGCTTTCGCCTTATATTGGCATAACTCCTTTGCTGATCTCTTGCAGCTTGCAAGTGTTGTCGAATTTGAACTATCTTTTTGGTGGTTTCATAGATTATCTCTGGTCCTGTGAGTTGGACATCTCCAACTTCGGCCCAGCAGACAGGTGATCGACACTTTCGACCATAAAGTGCCTCGAAATGGTGCTACCTTAATAATGGCATGGTAACTATTATTGTAGGAAAATTCTACCAATGGTAAGTGTCTCTCCCATCCTTTTCCAAAATCTATAACACAGGCTCGAAGCATGTCTTTTAGTGTTTGGATGGTTCTTTCACTTTGTCCATTTGTTTGGGGATGATATGTTGTACTTATGTCTAATTGAGTACCCAAGGCACTCTACATTGACTGCCAGAATCTGGATGTGAAATGACTGTCACGATCCGATATGATGGATATTGGTACTCCATGCCGTGAAACTATTTCCTTTATATACAACCTTGTAAGGGTTTCCATACTATCTGTCTCTCTGATAGGGATGAAATGTGCTAATTTGGTAAGGCGGTCTACAATGACCCAAATTGTGTCATGTCCACTTGATGTTTTGGGTAGCTTAGTAACGAATTCCATTGTTATTCTTTCCCATTTCCATGTATGAATCTCTGGTTGTATCAGTAAGCCAGATGGCTTCTGACATTCTACTTTAACTCTAGAGAATGTTAAACATTTGCCAACATATTCAACAATGATTGCCTTCATGTTAGGCCACCAATAAAGTTTCTTTGGATCCTGATACATCTTGTCAGAACTTGGGTGAATGGAATATTTCAATTTATGGGATTCATGCATGATTAAATCCCTTAAATGACCAAAAAGTAGTAACCAACTTCGATTCTTGATACATCGGGTTCCATCAGGACATACTTCAAATGCTTTGTCTATTCCTTGTAAATTCTCAGCTTCGATGTTCTCTTCTTTGATCGCCTCAGTTTGGGCTTCGAGGATTTATGATGGTAATTTTGGGTGAAGGGTCATGACTAATGCCCTAACTCGGAGTGGTTTGATTCGTTCCTTTCAGCTTAAGGCATCTGTTACAACATTTTCCTTTCTAGGATGGTAACGAATCTCCCAATCGTAATTTGCGAGCAATTCTAACCAACAGCGTTGCCTCATGTTCAACTCCTTCTGATCAAGGATATGTTGAAGACTTTTATGATTAGTTAACACAGTACACTTTGTGCCATATAGATAGTGTCTCTAAATTTTAAGAGCGAACACTACAACTCCTAATTCAAGGTCATGGGTGGTATAGTTCTCTTCATGAGGCTTGAGTTGTCGAGATAGATATGCAATAACTTTTTCTCTTTGCATTAACACCGCTCCCAGACCTTGGTGTGATGCGACAAAGTCATCGTTTCCTTCTGGTAATGCTAAGATTGGAGCTTCACATAATTTTTGTTTTAGTAGTTGGAAAGCTGACTCTTGGTTTTCTCCCCAGATATACTTCTTGTTTTTCTGGGTTAATTCAGTCAAAGACTTTGTAATCTTTGAAAAACCTTCGATTAATCTCTGATATTAGCCAGCGAGTCCTAATAATTGGCGTACTTCTGTAGGTGTAGTAGAAGATGCCCAGTTCTTAACTACTTCAATCTTGGCGGGGTCAACGTGAATTCCTTGACTGTCAATCACGTGCCCGAGAAATTGCACGATACTGATCCAGAAATCACACTTGGAGAACTTGGCATACAATTCCTCATTTTTGAATAATTCCAGTATTATTCTTAGGTGATCTGCGTGTTCTTCTTTATTACAGGAGTAGATAAGAATATCATCGATGAACATTATCACAAATTTATCCAAGTATGGTTTGCACACACAGTTCATGAGGTCCATGAACACAGTAGGCACGTTGGTTAAACCAAACGGAATTACTTGGAATTCATAGTGTCCGTATCGTGTTCTGAAAGCAGTCTTAGGAATATCTTCATCCCGGACTCTCAGTTGGTGATAGCCTGATCTTAAGTCAATTTTCTAGTAAACACTCGAACCTTGAAGTTGGTCGAATAAATCATCGATCCTATGTAATGGGTAACGATTCTTTACGGTAAGTTTATTCAACTTCCGGTAATCGATACACATTCTGAAAGATCTTTCTTTCTTTTTAACAAATAAGACAAAAGCTCCCTAAGTCGAAGTACTTGGTCGAATAAAACCTCGGTCTGCTAATTCTTATAGTTGGTTAGATAGTTCCTGCATTTCTAAAGGAGCTAATCTGTAAGGTGCTTGGGCTACTGGTTCCGCTCCTGGAATTAAATCGATTTGGAATTCTACTTGGAGAACCGGAGGAAGGCCAGGTATATTTTCAGGAAAGACTTTCGGAAATTCTCTGACTACCGGTATATCTTCTAGTCGTTTTTCGTCTGACTTCTTCTCTATTACTTGGGCTAAGAAAACTTGATATCCCCTGGTTATATATCTTTTGGTTTTAATACAGGATATGAGGCTTAGTCGGGTTTTACTTTGATCACCTCATATGATCAAAGTTTCACCGTCGATTGGGATGTTGACGACTTTCTCGTCACAGATAATTCTAGCATGATACTTGGATAACCAATCCGTACCAATGACAACGTCGAAACTACCAAGTTTAATCGGCATAATGTCGATTTTGAAAGGTTGGTTTAGCAAAATCAGAGTGCAGCCTTCGATAACGGTATTAGTGCCTACTAGGTTTCCATTGGCCATTTCAATGTCGTAGGTAGTATCTAGTGTAATTGGTGGGATATTAAGCATAGAAGCAAGAGATATGGATACAAAACTTTTATAGTCTCCTGAATCAAATAATACTCTAGCTAGATGTTAGTTTAGAAGGAACGTACCCGTGATTACGTTCGGGTCTTGGTGAGCGTTCTTGTCCCTCAGCAAGTATACTCTTCCGTGGGCATTGTTGTTTGCTCTTGAGCACTGACTTTTGTAGTGCCCTTTCTCTCCGCAGGCATGACAAGTTACGAATATTGGTTGTAGGTTGCTTCTAGTGGCTGGCCCTTTGTTTCTGCAGTTCCTGGTCAGATGACTCACCTTGTTGCAAGTCTGACACTTGACAGTTCAAGGTCCTGTGTGATGCAGGGTGCATTTCTTACATAGGGGAAGGCTTCCAGTATACCTATTGTTTTCAGTTGGGGTAACATCATAAGCCTTGACGGTTTCTTGCCTTTTATTCTGTTGTTGTTGGTGATCATTGTTGCGATTGCTTTTGTTGTTATGGTTATTCTGGTAGTTGTTGTTGTTGTTATTGTTGTTAAAGGTTCTTCTATCATTAAACTTTCATTTGTGATCATTGGTTCCTTACACAGAATTGTGCTTTATTACCTGATCCATTAACCTTTGGGTTATGGTAATAGTGTAATGCCCCGACCCAAAAGGGTAGAAGTATTACAAACATGGTGTGACATCAAAGGCATACATAATCATAACACAAGCATAAACAGCGGA
>BQNB010143149.1:3049-17031 GCA_026074375.1 Tanacetum coccineum | reverse complement strand
AAAAAGGAAATATCCGGGAAAAAATTAGCCAAAAAAAAACCCAAAAATAGCCTAAAATCTGGCCCAAAGTAAAAAAAATAGAAAACGGATCCTCACCTTTTAACTATTTACAATTTTCTTACACAAAAATTCCCGTAAAAAAATTTACAAAACCGTCACAAAAAAAGAAAATATTCGGGAAAAAACTAGCCCGTCCCATCGCAAATTTTTTTTCCCCGATTCAAACAAAAAAAAAGAAAATATTAAAAATTAGCCCCGCCATAACGCATCGCCAAAAAAAACCCCCGAAACGTAAAAAAATATTATTCAGGAAAAAATTAGCCCCGCCGCAACGCGCGGGTTCTTTTGCTTGTTGTTTTACATAGATATAACATTATTTAAAGAAACAAATGTGTTTATTTACAAGTTAGAAAAAACCCTATACCAATTCACACGTATACAAGTAGACAAACATGTGCATCATCAATATAATCAATTGTGAAGTCATTATTGGTCGACAAAGAGGTAAGATAAAGTTTTCAAATGATATGTGAATGAATACTAATGTACAAAATCTACAACTTTAATAAGAGAACGATGAACCATAATGGATTTATTTGGATTGGATACTAGAATACATACAAAATGTCGCATCCGAATTTATTTTAAAAATCTATGTATATAGGTGGCCATTGGCAGGGGAGACAACAAAGTGAGAGGTTATGATCGGCCTCTTTTTAATACGATCAATCGCTTTGTTATTTATCTTATAAAATGTATGTTTATGGTCTCATTATAGGTGCAGTTTTTTAGTTGCAAAGATCTCATTTCTTGCATTTCAAATCAACAAAGATGATAATAATATAAAGGATTCAAAACACGAAAATTGATGTGCTTGAAATAACTTTGATATTTCTTTATGTGATAATACATTTATAGATAATTACATGGTTTTTTTTTGCTAAACAAAAGTGTTAAGATGATGATATGATAACTTTATGAGATCAAACTGCAACACAATGTTCTTTAATGTTTTGTTTTAACACATTTTATGACTACTTTACGAGATGGAAGTATATCATATCAATAATATATAACTACTTTACGAGATCAATATGCGACACAATATTCATGAAAGTTTTACTTTCAGATACTTTATTTCCACGTTGCTCTATTTATTGTTTATGAGAAAAGTTCATTTGGAAACCAGTTTCTACCCGCATACCAAGGGATAAGCCTCCACCATTAGATCAAATTTATTTGGGTTTGATCTAAAGGTGTAGATTAATCTAAGATTTAAACATAACAAACCTATTTTTGTGTCACTATATAAAGTTTCTTTTTAATTTCCTTTATTTTATTTCTCATTTATTCACACACACAGAACAGTGTGTTTCTCTGTAACCGTTTCTCACCTACTTTTTCCCCTTTCCCTCCATTAACGATTTTTCTCACCGATCATAATCAAAAGATCATAATCAATTGATCATAATCAATCGATCATAATCAAAAGATCATAATCAATCGATCATAATCAATCGATCATAATCAATCGATCATAATCAATCGATCATAATCAATCGATCAAAAATCAATTCGATCATAATCAATCGATATTTCATCCTCAATCGGATCGATCATTCATTATAATCAAATCGAACATTATCTTGCACATAATTCATTCATTATCTGTGTGGTTGTTTTCGATTTGAATCAACCTGCAAGTTCAGTCTCTTAAGAAGATAATGTATCTGTCACTAATTCACATGTTGAATCTGTTAACTCTTCTGGAGTCTATTTGTTTGCTTCTCATGATGATAATAATGCAAGTTGTAAGTAAATTGCTTATTATTGTGTAATATTGCTTATTTTGTAATATAAGTTATTGATTAGGTGTTCATTATAGTTCAATATTGCTTATTAATTAAGCTGTTAGTGTAATTAGCTTTTATCAATGTGTTTTTGCTTAAAAGATAGTTATTTTTGTCTTATTTTTGATTATGTTGTGATATTTTTTGCTTATTTTTCTTATTAGTTAGTTTTCTTATTAGTTAGTTTGCTTATTAGTTAACTGAATATGCATAATATCACTTGTGATCTTTTTTATATTTTTTGATAGTGTTAAACATTTTTGGGTTGTGTTACGTATTGTATATCACTAGTGATATTATTACATATTTGTTGTTTTAATTGTTTTATAGATGTGGTTAGTTTTGTATCACGCGGTGATATTCATATGATATGAATTATAGTATGTCCCTTGTATCACTATGAAATTGTACTGTGTAGTTTTTAAAACATTTGGTTGAGAGCTTCCTTAATTAGTTTGAAACTACTAAAGATGTTTATTATCCATGAGCTTTTGAAACTCCCGAGGACGGTCAGTTTCATTGGGTTCCTAAGTTTCTGCCAGTGTTGTACCAGTATTGGGTACTGTTTATGATAGTCTTGGTTGACTGCATTAGAGTGTAAAGGAGATTATGCTTCTAAAGCAGGTTTTGGTGTTAGGTTATCATGTCAGAAACGATTGAAGTGTGGTTACGTGAAAACAAAGTACTTAGTTTGTAATAGGGAAGGTTGTCCAAAGGAAGTTTGGTTGAATACTTTAGATCCTAAGAAGAATGATAGACAAGTAAGGTCTTCAAACTTCAGAGTTTGTGGTTGTAAGGCACGTGTTCAGTTTGATATGGTTCTAAAAACTTCAAAGTACAGACTTGTTGTATTTGATCTTGAACATAATCATGAGCTATGATAGGATTGAGGTGATAAGCACTTGTCCAAAGCTAAGAGGAAGATAACTTACAATGACAACTGATTTATTATCAAAGCAGCAAATTCAAACATGGTGCAGTATAAGCTCATAATATGTAATTTCCAGATTTAGTATAATGGTTATTATCACACACGAAGTTGAAAGATTAGGGGTCGGCTGATTTTTTAGAGAGAGAAAGGTGGGTGGGGGAAGGTTTTCTAGTGAGTAGATACTACTGTAGTGTGTTTTGTTATACAATGAACATCCAACCCTTCCCATGGCTAGAAAGGGTGATTAAATACAAGGTTTTTAGTGCCCTAAGTGGGCTAACATGTGGGTAAAGACCCGGCCCAACACCATAAGTCATACGCTAACGTTTAAACTACGAACTATGCTTTTCTAAACAATACACGGGGTGACCGAGTCTTTTTCATAAACGTAACACAATTTAAAAGGTTCATCCTCACTCGTGCATGGTACTCAAACAGAGTTCAAGAATTTCACGCGTGGCGTTAACTGTTTCATTGGAGATAGTGATGCTCAGATGTTGATTACTAGGTTTGAAGAGAGGCAAGAGTTCACAAAAGGCTTTTCGTTTGATTATTTTGTTGAGGATGCTGAGCTTTGTGGTTTATTTTGGGCTGATGAAGTTGCGAAGTGCAACTACATTGAGTTTGGTGATATTGTGTCTTTTGATGCTACATATAAAACAAACAAGTATTCTTTGTTGACATTTAAAATCTTTATGATTTATTTTTTCAACTGTATTTTGTAGACTTTTTCTAATTCGTTATCACTTGTGATTTTTATCAGGTACAAGATGGTTTTTGTGCCTCTCAATGCCATAGATAATCACAAGAGATCAGTTATTGTCGGTTCAGGACTTTTGAAAAGAGAAACTGTAGAAGCTTATGGATGGTTACTTAGAGCCTTCAAGAAAGCTTTCATTCGTGCTCTAAATATAATTGTTATCGATCAAGATGGAGCGATGCGTCTTGCTGTTGCTGATGAGTTTCCTGAGTCTGAGCATAGGCTTTGCATGTAGCATATCATGCAAAAGATCCCGGCCAAGGTATTTGTTTTTGAAAGTGTTAGTAATTTACATTTGATGTATCACTTGTGATATTTCATTGCTGTTTAATTTTTTGATTGTTTTTTTAACAATAATAGGTTGTTTATCACTTGTGATACTTGATTGTTTTTTTATATTAGTTTAATGTGATTTACATTTGATTTATCACTAGTGATACTTTATTGTTTATTTAGATTTCACTAGTTTATCATTAGTGATAACTTACTGTTTGAATAAATATCATTAGTGATAATTTACTGTTTGATTAAATGTGACTAGTTTAATTTGATATATCCCATTCTAATGTTTTTTTCCTTTATTTTTTGTTCTTTGGTTTTTTTTAGGTTGTGTCCAGAATTTATGATGAAACTGATTTTAAAGAAAAATTTGGTAAGATCGTCTGGAATATGTTTATTGGTCCTGAGGAGTTTGAGGATAAATGGAATAAGCTTATGGAGGAATTCAATCTTGTCAATCACAAGTGGCTTTCAAAGATGTATCGTCTTAGATCATCATGGATCCCTGCCTTCTTTGTTGATTCTCCATTATGTGGGTTGATGAGGACTACTTCTAGGTCAGAAAGCGAGAACTCATTTTTCTCATATTTCCTTAGTTCTGGTGCAACGCTAGTAAAGTTTATGCTTTGTTATGAGTCTGCAATGGAAAGGCAAAGACAAACGCAAGAAAAACTAGATCATCAGTCGTTTGATTCATTCCCTAATTTGCTGACACCATTACCTATTGAAGACCATGCTTCTAAAGTCTATACTCGCAGCCTTTTTATTCGTGTCCAGAAAGAGATTGTTGCAGGGTCTTGGTTATGTTCAATAACGGGTATGAGTTCAGATGAGGGATGTACAGTTTGTACTATTGATAAGGATAAAGTAAAGCCTGTTGGTTTTCCAAAAGTGATTGACAAAGAAAATACTTATGAGAATGTTGACGAAGAGATTAATTTGCATCAAAAACATACATGATACTACAAGGTACACATTTTGAATTTCATTTATCACTTTTTATATTTTTTTCAAGTTTTTTTTATTGTTATTATTAAAAATATGGTATGAGTATCACCTGTGATATATGATTGTATTTATATTTTTTCAAATATTTTTTTTGTTTTTGAAGTATCAAAAGTGATATTTTCAATTTTTATTTTCTATTAATAAGAATATCAAATGAAGTATCACTTGTGATATAATGATGTTTTTAAGGTACTTTATAACAAAGGAGATTCTTCAGTAACCTGCTGTTGTCATCTTTTTGTTCGTTCTGAAATTTTATGTCGACACATATTTTGTGTATTCAAGAACTTTAAAGTGTCTTGTATTCCGGACCAATATATATTGAGGCGTTGGACCAAGGATTTGATCCCACCTGATTTGAGGAACAAAAAAACCGTTATGGCGAGAAGAATGAAGCAATTGAGAAGCTTTCAATGGAGGCTTCTATCATTCTTGATTCATGTGTACATATGTTGAGGAATAATGAGCCAAAGTTGTCTGTGTTTGTAAGCCAGATGAAAGAAATAAAGTCAAAACTGGAGGCTGAACTGCCAATTGTTCCAAACCGCACAGTTTCTGATTTTGTTGAAGAATTTATAGGTGTTAAGAAGCCTAACCAGGTTAAAGTGAGGAATCCAACAGGTGTAAAGCCAAAGGGACGTGAGAAGGGGAAGCGTATCAAGAGTGGAAGAGAAATATCAATGAAGAAAAGTAATAAGAAAAAGAGTGGTTGTGGTATATGTTTATTGGTACTGAGGAGTTTGAGGATAAATGGAATAAGCTTATGGAGGAATTCAATCTTGTCAATCACAAGTGGCTTTCAAAGATGTATCGTCTTAGATCATCATGGATCCCTGCCTTCTTTGTTGATTCTCCATTATGTGGGTTGATGAGGACTACTTCTAGGTCAGAAAGCGAGAACTCATTTTTCTCATATTTCTCACAATAGGCGTACTTGTCCAGGGAAGGATAATCCTGATGCTTTATATCCTGCAGTACTTGTTTCTGGTAGCAATGATCATGCAGATGGTGGATCCCGAGACGGTTCTTCTGGAAGTGGTTCAGTTTAAGATTTGTTTTGTCACAGTTTGATTATTATTTTATTTTTTTCTAAAAAAGATTTATGTTTATTAGGTTTCAATAAATTTTTCTGGAAGTTTTATCTCTTGAGATATTATGCTATTAACAATGCAACATTTTTCTGGTTTGATATTGACTTTTTTATCTCTTGTGATATTATGCTATCAACAATGCAACATTTTCTTGTTTGATATTGACTTTTGTATCTCTTGTGATATTATCTTATTTTCTAGATGACATGTTTTATATCACCTGTGATATTCTTTTAAATTGTGATATGAAATTTTTTTAAGAAGAAAAAAATATTTGTGATATTGAATACGCCGTATTGCCCTGAACAGACAGAGTATACGACTCTAAAAACAAAGAAAAACAAACAAATTTACAATCTTGGGCAGGGACGAATCTACCCAAGCGACACACTTAATTTATTCTACTCCTACTCCTAGGTTCATTTGGAACATAAAATATGTGTTTGTTGTTCTTTGAATCTGCTTCGATAGATCCGTTGTTGTTATGAACTTCTTGTCGCCAAACTGTGCCTTGAAATCGTTTATGAATTTATCCTGATCATCCCTTGGAGAATCAGACTCGAGTTTGTTTTTCCCCATAGGGATTCCTAACACTTCCCATATCTTTCTTGGTGTGATTTTGAGTTTAGATCCACTTGGGAAACTCACTTCCATTGTTTTTGTGTTTAAATTTTTCAGAACAAAGTATGGCATCTTTGATGGTATCTTGTCGAATTGGAAATCCAACATAGATCCAAAGCCCATCTGTCTTATAATGGTTTTCCTTTCGAGCGTCAAAGATTTTGTGGCAAGGTATAGTGGCTTAACTGTAGCTCTGGCCCTTAATGATTTGAACTTCTTTTCAATATCTTTCTTCCTTTCTGCAATATCATAATCTTCATCTTCATCCTCATCTTTTAGTTTCTTTTTTCCTTTCTTTTTAACCATTTTTTGCTTCTCTCTGCTTCTTTTTTAGGTTTTTCAACTCTCTTCCTTTTCTTAACAGGCTCTTTAACCTTTTTCTCTAGTTGTTGTTTTTTGCAGCTGCTCTTGTTGTTCTTCCTGCAGATTCAATTTCTGCCCTTTTTCTCTTTTTTGCAATATTCTTGTATGCTGTATTTTCTTCGGTTGTCTCATTATCTTCTGCATCATTATCTTCTCCATCATTCTTTTCTGTCTCATTCTCTTCATCATTATCTTCTGTCTCAGATGATTCTCGAGATGCTATTTCAGTAGATTCATTCAATTTTGCTGGTGATCTTTGTGGTGTTGTTTCTTCTTCATGTGTTTGTGGTGGTGTTGTTTCCGTTTGTGGTGGTGGTGTTTTCTTATTTGTGGTGTTGTTTCTGTTGTTGTAGATTAGCATTTGTGGTGGTTGAGGATCATTTTCTGTTTGTTTTTGCGTTTTCTACGCTTAAACGTTTGCTGCATTTCCTTGGTTCTTTCTTGTTGGGTTTAGATTAAGGTGTTGTTGTTGTTTCTTTTGTTGGCGATAGATTTTCTGCTTCTTTTGTACATCTTTATTTTTCTTAGTTTTTTTCGCGATTGCTTTTGCCCTGGTTGTTTTCTTCATAGGACTCAATGGTTTGATCGAACCTGCACAAATAAATTATATGTTAGTATGTTGCGTAGTTCATTTGTTATCAAATTATTACGTGTGATACAAAATCTGAATAAATATGCGTCATTCAGTTTTATAATTTTCTATTTTTTGTGTCATTTCAAAATATGGTATTATATATATAGACAGATGAAGTGTGCTAGTTACATATTATCAAATTTGATATCAATTGTGATATTGCAAGCAAGCATCGTATATGAATCAAATGTGATACTGCAAAGAAGCAAAACTAGTATGCTGCATATATATATAAAGAGAGTCTAAACATGTGTTTTGCATACATTCAAATTTTTCCATCACAGTTGATATTTCTAAAGTATGGACGTTTATATGTTAGGAATGTACCTTTAGTTTTACCAATCTCTGGATATGGATTTACAAAACTGTTCTTTTCTACGACTGCAATACAAGTGTTTTTTAGATAATAAACATGATGTATGAAATTGTAACGTTTTAAAATATTTATTTTGAGAGACTAACCGGAGAAAGCGTTTAGTATGCCTTGATCCTTATAAATATCATCATCTACAAGTTTCAAAAAGCAGAAATCTTATGTTTCATGTAAAACAAAAACTACAGAAGATAACTGCAGATATATACTATTCCATGATTTAAACTACATATATCACCGGTGATAAACCATGTATCAATACTATTATCTAGCACATTTTTTAAGTACTTAATCACTGGGCATATCAGTTGCTAAGTAAATGCAAATCCAGAACAAAGTGGAATTCAAATAATCTCAACACATAGTGCATGTTTAGACATTAAGGAACACACAAAATCATAGAAGTAATCTAAACACAACACGATTTTATCAGAAAAATCATAATCCAACACCAGCAAGAAGCTAGAGTTACATTGACACTACTGATCATACAGATTCTAAACATGTATTAATCTGATTCTAAGTACAAGTACCCTAGGTCAACAAAGACACATTAGAAAGAGAAAAACGAACACATTAAGGTAAAACCACCAACCACACTATCACTAACGGCATTCTCCTGACAAGAAGCATTGAAACGAGTTACAAACCGAACACAACCTTGACACTTGAAAAGTAAATCATCGGAACCTCCAACCATACAATCTGACCAAGCGGTGGCACCGCGAAAAGTAGATATGGTGGACCGAGGAATACCTCAGGGTGTATGAACAACACCAACATAAACGAGTGAACGAACCCTTGCGTTATTGAAAATATCAAACTTGACCCTCTACCTAACAAACACCATTTAACCACAACCTGAACCGAGGATACCTCAAACAGACCCTTGAGCTAAAAAGTCATATCTGAACCACGAGACTACCCTTGAGCTAAAATTCAATATCTGTACTAGGACATACCAAACACTGAACCCCGAAAAGCTAACACACCAAAAAGTGGTGCAGACCATGAAGAACCAGCCTCTACAACGTATGAGTACCATTTTCATCTAGTTGGAAACTATTCCAACAAATCTTATATCACCATATTAAAAACGAAATCTGATTTATTTGATCCACAATAACAACAGACATCTACATACTTGAAAAAACACGATCAAAAACTTGATAGAAAGGAAAGTTTGGTTTTAAGTTACGTTTGATAACAATTGTGAAAGATTTTTTGTTTTTTTTCCAAACTGTGTTATTCCTTTTAAATTGGTCCTTGTTTGGGTGTTTTTGGCCGTTGGGGTGGTGTTTTTGGGGGTATGACATCGTGGGTGTTTTGGCAGTCGGTGGGGCGTTTTTGGTCTGGCTTAGCATGTTGTTTGCTGCATTTCGAGTTTGAGGACGCAGGGTGTAGTGCTTGTGTGCTGCGTGTTGCGAGTTTGTTTCATTTATTAGGCGGTTCGTGTGTTGATGCTTTGACTGAGTTGATTGCAGGATGTTGGATGATTGTTTTGTTCTTTTGTGATGCGGAGTGCTTTTGTAATGGTGTTATGTATTGGTTGTTATTTTTTTTTTGAGCAAAGAGTTTGTGCTTTGTTGTGTTGACTCTGCTGATTACTTGTTTTCTTTTTTTTTTTATTATCGTGAGTTTTCGCTGGGGTTTTGTCATTTGTGTTGATTGTTTTGATGAGTTTTTGGGTTTGTTTGGGTTTATGTTTGATGGGCTTGTGTTTTTCATGGTAACTGACGGGCGTGTGAGGGTGGGCCGTTTTGTTGTTCCTGATATTGGTTGTTTCGACATAAGATGTCGCGTGTGTCGGCGAGGGCAAGCATTTCGTCTTTTTCTTATAGATTATGTTATGCTTTTTGATTGAGTTACTTGGAAGATTTTTATTTTTCTAGGGTTTGAGAAGAGTATCTTTGGGGCGTTTTTGGGATTTGTATGAGATGGGTAACATTTTGCCAGTGGGGTGCGTGGTTCGTGATCCGCAGAGGCGGAGGCGCGGTGCGTTGAGGGGCTGACCGCGATGTAGGCCGGGGGGGGCGGTGGGTGTACGGGGTGGGAGGTTTAGGCGTTTGGTCGGGAAGGACTTGTGGAGTTATGAGACGATTACTACGGTGGGTTAAGTGGGTTAATTTGTTATAATATTTTCACTTTTAGTCCCTCTGTTATGTTTCATAATTGTGCAAGAAAGGCCCCTCCGTGTTTTTTATTATATGATCTGGTAGGGTCAATCCAACGGTTGAGGTTGGTCCTTCAGTCCCTGGGTAAAATCCAGTATGTAAAAGAACTCGACTCTTAACTAAATTAGTTTTGGTAGGTTTTGATTAATGATTGTTTCCGATTGAATATGATGTGGATGATAGAGTTTTGTTTGATGATGGAGATTGAAAAATGATTGAAAATTTGTTGTAAGAGATTGTTATGTTTCTTAATAGGTTATATGTAAAAAATGTAAAGAATTTGATTAAAGATTTATAAAATTAATGAGTATTTTTTTATATGTTTCTTTGTTATTAACAAGTTTTGAAAACTCGCGCTTTGCTGCCGCGTGTTTTGACGCAAAACAAAAAAAGAGTATCCAAACAACATTTGAAGGGGCAATCTATGATTAGGTACCCGTGTTTGTCCTTAGTAAACTTTCTGCTGTACATTTCATGTTCTCATTTATCAAATTTTCGTCTCTCCTTTGCACCATGTCTGGACTCTTATTTTCTTTTGCCCTTGCACCATGTCTGGACTCTTATTCACTCCTTCATTGGCAGTAGCATTTCCGCAAGCTGTACATTTACGTGGATTATCATCATTAACAGATTAATGATGTCAAAATATCAATCTGTTGTTATAATCAACATAAGCTCTTTTAGCTAAGTTTCAGTTTTGATATAAATTCTCACTTCAACGGTAGACCAACTTTTTACTACTCATATGCAATAACACATGCCTACTACTATACCCCCTACTGGTTTGTACATTTGGTTCCATTAGTTTGGTGTGCTTTCCTTATTTATTCACTTGACCGGTATGCTCACCCCTATATATCTCTTAGTTTACCCCAGTAGCTTTCATGAAGTAGTTAGAATTATGAATGGCATTTTTCAAGTTGAATCTGGACTTAAATATTACCCTCTTAATCACCAGCTATGCTACAAAGTGTTCACTAACTTCCTTAAGGTTTTCTAAAAAAGAATGTCATATCTGACAAAAGCGATTGGTAACTCCCCAATATTCCTGAATGTTCAGATTTTCTTCTGTAGTTATTTACCTACAGTTTAATTATGTGAACAGATAAGAGCAGAACATCTTCACACGGGGAAACATGTATACAACTAAGTCAACAAATGTATAATCTAGGCACGTTAAATCAATTAGAGAAGTTAACCGTATATATAGTTCTAAAAAACTATCTGAAACAAAAGCAACTAACAGAATGAAAAAACATTATACTCACTTGTGTTGTTCAGCCTCCTTATCATCTAACCATTTCTTAAGACCCTTTGCCTCACGTTGTACCTAGAAATAAGGATGTTGATTCAAACAATTAGAAAATTTAAAGTAATTATAATAAGATTCCACAATATGGTGTGATTAACGTAAACGTAATAACCAACTTCAATCTATTACTATTTCCTCATGAACGGGCTGATTTTGCGTCTGAATGGTACAAAGTCAATTCAAATGCAATTAAATTATTAGCTACAAAGATTCAACCTTCTAAACCATACCCCCTCAACCATACTCCTTGAACCATAACCCTTAAGTTAATGCGTTTTAGATCTTTACTGTTATTGTTTTTGTTTCTTTTCTCAACTATGCCATAAATTCTTAAAAAATTAAAACCTAGCCAACCTTTTTGTCCTGAGGTATTTTGGCTTGTGTTTGATGTAGCAACAGCGCGTGAGAACCCTCCAAATGCGTCAAGTAAATCCCGTGAAACAGCATTGTTTCCGATCCATACTCTCCCTTAAGTAATCTCCTACATTTATCCACCTGCATTATATGATAATCACTTGACTGTAAAATCGTGTAACAGTTGAGTACTTGCACATTTTAAGATATATATCTTATATCTATATATATAATTGAGTGATCACATACACACATTGATCTTGAACTCGTTGCCTTGTCCACTCCCAATCGTTGACAACAAATATGCGGCCGAACTCTTGATTAGAAAACATCTCAAGTGGTTTACCAGAGCTTCGTCAAACCAATGTCATCCTGTAAAAAATAAGTTCATACCATGAGTTAAGTATTTAAGGAAGCAGACAAACGATGTATGATAGGATGAGCCTGTGAATTACTCGCGAAATAACATTAGTGTGTCATGTGCCTGTTTACTCAATCAGTTTAGTCAACGAATGATAAGTTTGACAATACCGTTAGTAGTAACGAAGATTTTAAAACAAAACTAATCTGGGAGATTAAAAGGAACTGGAATGCATATGTGAACCTCACATTATATGCAACAACATACTGAGTGTCAACGGGTCTGATATAACGGCTAACAATTGCTGTTGAACGCCAAATACGTACCTGATCCTTTGAGGATGGGGACCATGTTCTTAGCACTTCCCCTAACTTGTAGTCGCAAAATTCTCCTCACACCAACACATTTTGCATATTTCTGCAAGAGAATGAATAATCAGGGGGTAAACTCATCAACATATATATGAGGAATTCGAAATATTAGCTAAATATCCTAATAAAGGCTTGCAGAAACCTTTGTGAATACACGATGAATTAATTCGGGTCTGGTCCAGTCTATTACAACGGAAACAAACGGATCACACACCACACACTCATCAAAAAATTTGAGTACCACTAACACGTGTTTCACCTGGTCGGAAGCAGTAAATCTAGGCCATTGATTGATGCTTTCCTGAGGACCAACGCTATAAGAATATTCGCATTAGCTGTTTTCTTGACGTTCCAAAACATAAAACACCAACCCCTTTGATCTGATTCATCTGCTCCAGCTCCAAAGCAATCGACAGAATCGTCTCAAAATACTTGGGGGAATTCTAAAACAACTTTGTTAAGAACCACATGAACTGGATTGGTGACCTTGCACTCTACTATTCCAACACGAATATAGTTATTCCTGATGACATAGATACCTGCACGAACATGAATGTTTTCACAATGTTCATAAGAAAATAGCTAAGATTGAAAAAAGCTACTTTAATTTCTGCCAACATCCACAACTAACCCAACAATGCACACACTTATTATTTTAACACGCACTTATGTATTCTTATAATCCTCCTGGTAATGCCAATTTAACCCAATAGAAAACTTAAAAATGGTCTTGATCCTAAGTATTAGTTACTTCGTTCACTTTAACTCTAAACCTATTCAAACTTTCTGAGGTATTCTTGAAATCGAGAGTGAATCTAGGTTTAAGTGTGTATAATGAAATGGAAATTAATGTTACCTCTTTAGGATTTTCAACACACTGCCATTCATAAAAATTCCTCATTGGTCATATAGATGATCTGCTTCCTTTACAGAATGTGATGAAACTCCATGTGGAATAGTTCTTCAATATCAGATGCTTCAATGTCTAGTGACATTCATCCATTAGTTTCTAAAGTATGAGATATTCAAATAATTACTTTTGCATGAGCGACGCTTAACCTGATTATATGACCTCTAAAATAAGTAGTTTGATACTTTGGCATTTAAGGTTTTCAAGCAAATAACTTATCCCGAACAGCCTCATAATCACACAATCAATATCAGATTGCTTCCATCCAAAAACTCAAGAATGAGATTTTGGATGGAAGCAATCTTTAAAACAACATTAAAACATCATTTCAAGAGGTACGTACTTTTATAACATTCTCAAACATAAGCAAATCCCAAACACCCCTTTATTAATGAGCCCGTTCATATCATGAAACATACTGATAACTTAAATTTTTTGAATTAATATTTAAAAAAATAGAACGAACAGATCAAGTGGGTTAAGCGTCACATTAAGTTATTAAAAAAATAAAACATCGTATTTTTTATAAGAGTAGATTACCCGTGTTATAATAGAAGTATTCAATCGTATTTAAGAATCAGTAACCTACA
>BQNB010143148.1:0-17031 GCA_026074375.1 Tanacetum coccineum | reverse complement strand
AAAATGAACCCTAGACTATTGGGTATTATCATTTCAAGTTATAAATTTTATTATATATATAAAATTTATATATTAAAAATTCATGTCCATCTCATATAAACACACACACACCTTTATCTCTCTCCCCTCTCTCATAAAATCCGGCCACCGCCGACCACCACTCGACCACCGCCGCCGCCGGAAAACTTTTTCGGCAAGTTTTCCGGCCAACACCAAAGATGTTCCTCATCGCCCGATCTACCCGATCCTCTTTACCACGCGCCTCCACGCGCCATATTCCCCCCTCTTTTTGATGCCGACGACAGCCACCACCACAACAATATTATAAGGGGTGTTTGTTTTATTGGTTGTAATCAAAGAAAGGGGTGTTCGTTGGTTGATGGTTATCACCGAAACCACCATCATAAGGTGGTGTTCGGTCGGAACCGCTGCCACCACCTTCAAAACCACCATAGCCGCCACCCCTTTGGTGCGTGTGGTTTATGTAAACAAGCCAAGGGTGCGTTTGTTTGATTTCCACGACAAGGGTCCGTTTGGTTTTGTAAACTTAACAGCTGAGGGCTGCGGTTGGTTTATTATAATGCACCTAGGGTGCGTTGGGTTTGACGTTTGCACCATCAGGGTGCGTTTGGTTGTGTTAAAACAACCATAAGGGCGCGTTTGGGTCTGGAAATAGCACAAGGGTGCGTTGGGTTGATGTAGAAGCAGCTTAGGGTATGTTTGGTTGGTATAGGAACAGATTTGGGGCGTTTGGGTTAGCTGTAAACCGCCATAGGGTGTGTTTGGTTTGCGTCTGGTTTGTAACATAAGCACCACGAGGTGCGTTTGGTGGTGGCAACCACCTAGGTAGGGTGCGTTTGGCTTAACAGCCGCCACCAAGGGGGCGTGTTTAGTTTTCTTATGATCACAAAAAGGGTGCGTTTGTTTCGGGGTTGCCATAAAGGGTGCGTTTGGCAGTCAACCACCACCAAGGGGTGCGTTTGGTTTTGTTATAATAATTGGGGTGCGTTTTGTTTTGGATGGTGGGCTGTCGAAACAGCCAAATGGGGAAAGGAGGAAACATCGAGTTTGGGTTGGTTTGGGTTTCAGGTCAGCCGCAAAGGGTGCGGTCGGGTTGTGGGTTAACAACCGACGACGGGGTGTCGGGTTAGGCTGTAGGACAGCCGGGGACAGCCGAGGCGTCGGGTTGTTTGGTCGGGTTTGGTTTGCAACGGAAATGGGTGCGTTTGATATTGTGACACCGAAAAGGGTGCGTTTGATTGTGTTGACACCGAAAAAGGGTGCGTTTAATTTAAAAGTATTCGATTATTTCGTTTATATTATCTATAAAATGTATATGTGATGAAATCTGTTTAAACTTGCGACGTCTAAGTAAAATGTGATATTAATATTTAAAACGGGATTAATAATAATGTATAAGCGATACTAGATATAGTTTAGACGAGTTTTGAACTAAAAACGGACTTTGGCGCGTTTTATAACGAATAATTAAGAGCATAAAACGGAACATGGGATTCGAGATTCGAGACTTTGAAAAGTCAGACTTTGGTTTACAAAATATAACAAATTATATTTTGACGGACGTTTTGATATAAAACGGGACTTTTAACTCCCAATAACGAAGAAACTGGAGTGAAATCGGAATATACACTTTAATAGAAAATAAGTTATTTTTAATATATTAAATCTGACAGATCTATTAATTAAACGATTTGAGCACTTTCGAGTCCGTTTCAGCCTTCCGGCGAAACACGAAAGTTGTTCGTAATGACGTTTTACTTTGCCGCGAGGATTGTCAGTTTTAAAATTAAGACATAGCGGGTCAAAACTAAAGGTCGGTTGATCTATTATTTCAATTAATTATATTTAAGACCACTGTTCGGTTCTAAAAACGGAAGGTCTAAAAATAGTAACTTTCGGTAAATATTCGACATAAGCTATGATTGGACGGAAAATAGTATATATTCATATAATATACTAAGGGTTAAGGTTTAAAGACGCGCAAGTGGATTTCTCATCACATGTATATATGTATGTATACATATTAAAATATGTATGATTTTCGTCGTTACGATGTACGCATCGTTGATCGTATTTAATACGTGTATTATAATAGAGCGACATAATTATAGGTCGTGGCCGAGATCGTTGCAGATTCGGTTGTGATTTATTTGGATTATTTGATCGTGGTCTTTGATCAAGGTGAGTTTATAGCTCCCCTGTTTTTACTCGTTTTACATATATTTGGGGTGAGAACATGCTTGTTTGCAAATGCATTTACATGGTTGATTACAAATTGGTTTACATACTTATTTGCATAGCTCGCTATGGGATACATTATTTGACTTCATTTTTGGTCACAAATACATACTTTACATTTGAAATGATTACGGATTAGCTTAGGCGGATTGAACTGATAACAACAAAATTACTGCCCGGGTGTTCTTGGAGGGGACACCGGTAACGGGAGTACATATTTTTACTTTACTGCCCAGGTGTTCTTGGAGGGGACACCGGTATCGGGAGTATATATTCTTTAAATCACTGCCCGGGTGTTCTTGGAGGGGACACCTGTGATGGGTACATACAAGTCTACGTCACAGCGTCATGAACTGTAAATCACTTGGAGGGTGAGCGCGAATGTTATGAAATAGATCTATTCGGGTGTGGATCCCTGTTCGGGTGATTAGCTATCGCCGGTAACGAACGTTATAGCGTGATGTCCACGCGAATGATATAAAATAGATCTATTCGGGATTGACAACCCCCGTTCGGGTGACTAGCTATCACTGGGAACGAACGTTATAACATGTCGGATCACGTTGGGACTACAGGGCCCCCAACAAATACATACTTGAAACATTTTGGTGACATTAAATTGGTCATGCATTCTTTATAAATCTTTGGGATAAGATTGGTACTTTTGGTGACATAAAATGTGTCGTGCATTCTTTATAAATCTTTGGGATTTTTACATGGTACTGTGATGATACAGTGGACAAATACATTCAGTTGAAACTTACATTCATATTTAAACTAATCTATGAACTCACCAACTTTAATGTTGACACTTTTAAGCATGTTTTTCTCAGGTGAATTAGATGCTTGGATTATTTGATGTGCATTGGAGTCTTTACATTCAAGTTTTTCATGGTGATGCAATTATGGGACAACTATTATTTTGATTTCAGAAAATCAACGAGATTGTTTTACAAACGACACATTTAGAGGTCGTTCTCTTGTATCTAGCGTTGTGTATTATGAAGTAGCACCCCATGTGGTATTCCGCTGCGTTGTCATATTTTTAGGGGTGTTACAGATTGGTATCAGAGCACTGGTTATAGAGAACTAGGTTGCATATTTTACCCTAGACTATAACCGTTTCATAAACGTTGATCACAAAAACATTTTCAAAGTCATACACACTACTATGCTGATAGTCTTACATTACGTGCTGCAATTAAAGTGCTTACGTGACATACATATACTGTAATAATATATGCTTACATCTTTCGATAGCCCACTTGGTTTATATAAATTTATTTTATAATAAATTACCCTAGAGCATTTCTTAAGACTTTTGTGAGTGGCACAATGGTCCTCAATTATACCTCAGACATTGTGGAGTTATACAATGGTCTCATCTTACTACTTAGACATTGTGAGTTGCACAATGTCTCAATTTCATTCTCAGAACATTGTAAGTTATACAATGGTCCTCTAAGAAAATTATTTTCTTCATACTCTAATAAACAATAATCAGACTACAACGAAGACCGTTATAATTTTTGTTTACAGGAATTTGTAATGAATCTAATATTTACAATCTTGTATGGGCGGGACTTGCAATATAATGATGAAAATATTTCTATGTATACAAGACCCGTCATAATTTTTGTATACATTGGGATTGTGTATGAATCTTAAGTATAACAAGTTCTTGTATGGGCGGGACTTGGTAATATGAGGATTGATTGATAATGCTTGATGTTTACAAAGCCCGTTTACAGTTCTGTTTACATAGAATTATGTGTGAATCTAAGCATTACAAGTCTTGTATGGGCGGGACTTGTAATAGGAGGATTTATATGATAACTGCTATGTTGACTGGTTCATCGAGACTTTTACCTTATTTACTCTAACCGAGTAATCATTAACGATCTCGAACACTATGTGAATTCCCTGGATAGTTTTAACTCCCCGTCTCCAAGACGAAGTTTAGGAACACTTGTCCCAACTCTTAGAACAACCTGCCTCGTCATATCAACCACCTTGAAGGTTTTATGAGAGTATTGCGTATTGCACCGGGAATATATTAGAGTATGATGATTTATGATCGATTTATTTGAAGATTGGGAACGCCTCTCATTTAAATAAATAAGTTATGTAAATCACCGAACCATAAGTTTATCATTTTTGTACATACATAAATTTTTGGACTGCTTCTTTATGTAATAAGAAATTATAAAGAGTGGGCTTAATGTATCGCCGATAATGAGAACTGAGTAAAACATGAACTCGATAATCATCGGAATTCGTTATAAGGGACTAGAGACACAAATCATGTCTTACTACTCAACAGAATCTTAAGGCCTCGCTTGGAACTATCTTATCTCATTCTTAAGTTATTACTTTTTGCCGTTGCTAAGCATCTTAGGCGATCACGAACTGTTCGTGAAAAACAGACTTGTTTCAACACTGAGTTAATGATGATTCGTCCTCAACTAACGAACTGAGTACCAAATCCTCCCGTCTATCGCATAAGCTCTTCCGCAAGCTCCTCCCATTTGTAAACTTTATTCCGGGAATATTGTTTCTCGAAATGTCCTCATTCTCGGCATCCCATCACCATTTGTTATAGTATTGACGTTATGGCGTTGCAAGTAGGGTCCCTGGGAGCGGGTCCCGACTGATACAACTTTAGCCATAGGTTATGCAACTCCCCTTAAACGAGATAAACACCTATCGACAAACAAATAGTTGGACTATTCATTTCGGGCCACTAGAAGAAGACTTATCGCGATAAACATCCTAGTTACTTCCTTCTGCCATGTAAGTTGTTACTTTACATACATAAGCCACGTTGATGTGAAACATCGAACTTACAGATATAGAAACGAGACTAACCTCCACTTCGACATTTATAGACTTATACAAAACATACTCACGCACACACTTTTTTCTTGAGGTTCTCAACTATAAATGAGAGAACTTTTATCCCCATACCGCGGTTTGTACCAGTCAACAAGATCTGTAAATGATATATTTTGGATACCACATTTTGAGGGATTGAATAATCCTGACAAACCTAGCCAAAAATTTGGTAATTAGAAGTGAGAAACACCGAATTTTGCTAGAATAAATTAATCAGCGCTTGTTTAGAACGAGTTATTAAAGCCGTACATCTTTCCTTGTCACAGGTCTAAACATTCGATAACACAAATTTAATCTAGAGGGACGAGATTTTCTTTGAAGGGTAGGTACTAGTAAAACATCCGAGAATTTTTTCGGAATTTTTAAAGGAGATATAAGTATCCTAGATGAATTATCAAAAACGATAGCTAAAATCACTTTCATTATTCGACTCTAAAGCAATTTGATGTAAAACACATTCCTAGACAACTTTTAGTTTTGGACCGAGAACCCAAAAACAGTCGGAGAAAAGGTGTCTGAAATCCCTTCAGCGAAGATTTTAGAATCAAGAACTGAGTACCGACAACACAAAAGATAATTAAATTCCATTTAATTTATCACACGTTTATTAAATAAGAATATTTAAATAATTAATTGTAACATTTTATTTAGTGACGTTGTTGAAGACCAAATATGAGAGTAAATAATCATTTTTACGGACAAGTTTTATCTAAAATATACAAAATAAATAATAAATGTTTGAATAAATTTATAAAACGTTACGAAAATTAGTCGTGTGAATACTCCATTTTTATCAGAAAAATGATTGTGGAAAACAATGGCGCAATTCCGATTTTTGAATTGTGGGGGGGGGGGGGGGCGTCCGCTATATGGCTCAAAGGGGCGAGTCCCGAACCGATAGTTATCAAAACTATACTAAAAATTTACAAAATGAACCCTAGACTATTGGGTATTATCATTTCAAGTTAAAAATTTTATTATATATATAAAATTTATATATTAAATTTTCATTTCCATCTCAAATTATACACACACACATTTATAATACTCTCTCCCCCACCATATTTTCCAGCCACCGCCGGCCACTACTCGACCACCGCCGCCGGCCGCCGGAAAACTTTTCCGGCGAGTTTTCCGGCCAACACCAAAGATGTTCCTCATCGCCCGATCTACCCGATCCTCTTTACCACGCGCCTCCACGCGCCATATTCCCCCTCTTTTTGATGCCGACGACAGCCACCACCACAACAATATTATAAGAGGTGTTTGTTTCGGGTTATTAACACCACGAGGGTGCGGCCGTGAACCACTGCAAGGGTGCGTTGGTTGTTATAAACAAGAAAAGGGTGCGTCGGGTTTATATCACCACAAGGGTGCGAGTGGTTTGTAACAACAAGAAAAGGGGGCGTTGGGTTGATGTTCACAGCCACCCCAAAGGGTGCGTTGGTTTTGGTTATATTAAGAAAAAGATGCGGGTTGGTTTGGTTATTAACATAGGGTGCGTTTGGTTTCCACGAGTCAGCCGCAAGCTGTGTTGGTTAGGTTGTGACCCAATAGGGCACGTTGGTTTATAATAATGCATAGGTGCGTTTTAGCTCGGGTTTAGAACTCGACAGCGGGTCGTTCGGTTCGTGGACAGGCACATAAGGGTGTTGTGTCTAGACAGAAACGCCAAGGGCTGCGTTTGGCTGTCAAAACAGCCCAAGGGTGTGTTTGGCTTAACATCCACGCACAATGGTGCGTTTGGCTGTCCATCAGCCGGGTCGGGTGCGTGTGTTGGCTGCGAAACAGCCGGGGACAGCCGGGGCGTCGGGTTGTTTGTTCGGGTTTGGTTTGCAACAATAGGGGCGTTTGGTTTGGACAGAAATACTATAGGGGTGCGTTTGGCTTAACAGCCACCACCAAGGGGTGTGTTGCTGTCGAAAACAGCCGGGGTGCGTCGGGTTGTGGGATGACACCGAAATAAAGTGAGTTTGGTTAACACAAAAATATATAAATTGTTTCATTTAATTGATTAACGAATAATATGTGATGGAAAATATTAGAACTTGCGCGGTCTAGTTAAAATATGATATTAATATTAAAACGAGATTGATGTAAAGCTATAAGCGATATTAGATGTATTATAGACGAGAGTTGAACTAAAAACGGACTTTGGCGCGTTTTATAACGAGTAATTAAGAGCAGAAAATAGAACGTAGGATTCGGGATTCGAGACTTTGAAAAGTGGACTTTAGTTTATAAAATATAACAAATTATATTTTGACGGACGTTTTGATATAAAACGGGACTTCTAACTCTCAATAACGAAGAAACTGGATCGAAATCGGAATATACACTTTAGTAGAAAAATAGGTTATTTTTAATAAATATTAAAAATGGCAGATTTATTAATTAAATGATTTGATCACTTTCGAGTCCGTTTCAGTATGCATGTTAGCTTGTATAGTAGTTAGTAACTGTCCTGCTATGCATGTTTTATAATCACAGTAATTCAAAAATGTGTTTTGGAAATAGATTTGATTATGAGTGTTTGAAAACCTATGTTTCTCATCAACCATTGTATTGACGTATAAGCATCATTTTTAGATATTTAGCAGGATGAGGTTAAAGTTAGGAAAAGTGGCTTAATGAACCGTAGGCAGCTGGCGAAGTTTAGTTATCTAGATTTCGTTTATTTTTTTGGTGGATGAATGTTAATTGTTTCGCATTGTTAGGATTTATGAATGTTTGCATGTCATGACATTGGCATGAACTGCCTTCATTTTAATGTCAGACGCCTTTTGGATTTTGTTGATTGTGTTTGGGTATTTTTATGACACTGTGTGTTTATACCTTGTATTTTATGCATGTTTAGTTTCTCTATATAGACGCCAATTTGTTGTGATGATTCCCTCTGTCGTTGCGCCTAGCATTTTCGCCTTGGCGGGGTGTGACAGATTGGTATAAGAGACAATGGTTATAGAGAAGTAGGTGGTTGAGCCTAGACTATAACCTAGGGGTCCTTCATGTAGCTACATTTAGGGCTTAAGTGTTTAATGCTATAACTACTATGCTTCCCCTCTATTTTTGCATAGCTTATATATCTCATATTTTGCTAAGTTGTTATTTTAGTTATTTTGCCTACCATTATCTGATACGATATGTATTACTTTCTGAGTATTTTAGCTATGTTTTTCCCCCACCCGTAAGAAGTCTCGCTGGGGAACTGTTTTCCCAACTGGACTTAAGTGTATGAGGAGCCTCTTGTGGAACTAAAGAAGATAGAGTAGTTGATCGCTTGTTGGATAGTCATAGTAGGGCTGGACCCGCGAAGTCGGGTGACTCTTGCGAAGGTAAAGTCAAACCCATACGAGGCCCATCATAGGTTTATTCCGTCTTATACCTCGTCACGTTGTTATTGATTAATTCTTTTGAATATCTGGTATTTTGGAGGCGCTGTGAGACTTTCGTTCCTTTATGTCATTTTTGAATTTATCTTTATATAAGTAAGTAGTTATTTGTTGGAGCATCCTTTATGTGTTACTCCCCCCGTCCTATAATAAGTGTCCACTTTGACTTTTTTTAGTCTTTCTTGTTCAACTTTGACCATAAATATTTTTATTCGTGTTATATAATACTTGATGAAAAAATTATACCAATGAAAATACATTTAAAACCCAAACCATTCATATATTTTTCATCAAGTATTATATAACACGAATAAAAATATTTATGGTCAAAGTTGAACAAGAAAGACTAGAAAATGTCAAAGTGGACATTTATTATGGGACGGAGGTAGTAATAAATTGAAAGTGTTTCTCGCTCTTAGTGATCGACAACATCCTTACCACGAAACTACCACCGACCGGGTACACTGCCCGTTAAAGTGCTGTTTTTGGTTAAGTCGGCAAAATATAAATTTAAAACTTGAATCATAATTTACAATCACACAATGACACATCAAGTTTTTGGCGCCGCTGCCAGAGAGTGAAAATTAATCTTGATTTTTATTTGATATATTGGTTTTTAATATTAGATTAGATCTAACCCTTAGGATTAGTGTAATTTAGATTAGTGTATAATTCTGTATATTTGCTTGTATATTTGTGTGATTAATTATTTGGGTGTTTAATTATTTTCTAATACACTGTTCTGGTCGATAACTCGATACGGCGTATCCACTTCCATTAGATACGGCGTATCTAATTTTCTATCCAATACAACGTATTCGTTCAAAAAGATTAATA
Source organism: Tanacetum coccineum (assembly GCA_026074375.1). Classification (NCBI taxonomy): domain Eukaryota; kingdom Viridiplantae; phylum Streptophyta; class Magnoliopsida; order Asterales; family Asteraceae; genus Tanacetum; species Tanacetum coccineum. Next base: position 7,648 of record BQNB010143148.1, on the reverse strand, counting down.
CGGTGTATTCAGTTCTATTGAATATGGCGTATTGACTATCTGATACGGTAACAGATCTGGTTTTTCGCATTCAATTTCCGTATATCTATGTTTTCTTTCTCCTAAGCCCATCCTACTGATTGTTTATCCCTTGTTTTAGGTAGTGCATGACAAGAAGTTCGACTAAGTAACTATTTACACCTTTCAAGGACCCTGAACAAGAATTTTGATCATCTAGGAAGCACTTTAAGACACTAAGTCTTAACGAATCGAGATCGCCTGATTTCGATCTATTTTCTGATCAAGAAGAATATTCGGAGGAAGAAGTTGCGGAAACAATGGCGGAAACTATGGAACAATACATGAGCAAAACTCAAGCCGACTATGGATCGGGAGTTGTTAGGGCTAAGATCGATGACAAGGATAGTTTTGAATTAAAAGGCCAATTTCTCAAGGAACTACGTGACAACACCTTTAGCGGTTCAGATCATGAAGATGCGAATGAACATATTAAGAAAGTTCTTGAGATCATGGATTTATTCCACATCCCTAACATTACTATAGACCAAGTGATGCTTAGAGCCTTCCCCATGTCCTTAACTGGAGCCGCAAGTCGTTGGCTAAGAAGCAAACCATCTGGATCGATTACAACTTAGGAATATATGAAGACAAAGTATCTAAAATATTGCCCACCTGCTCGTACTATAAAGAAAATGGAGGAGATCAACAACTTTCAGCAAGAACCGGATGAAAACCTCTATCAAGCTTGGGATCAAATTAAAGAACTCTCGATGAAGTGTCCTCAACACTATTTAACAGAGATGCAGGAGGTAGTCTTGTTCTATAATAGATTGGATGTTCCAACTAGACAAATTCTTGATTCGAGAGGAGCCATACCATCAAAGACTGCTGCTGATGCGAAAGTAGCCATTCAAGAAATGCCTGAATAATCTCAAAAATGGCACAATGGAACATCAAGGACCAGAACAACTGAAACTTCTAACGGATTAGCAGCCATACAAGTACAACTCAACTATCTTGGAAGAGAAATCAAGAACGTGAATGAAAAAGTTTATGCTGCTCAAGTTGGATGTGAACAATGTAAAGGTCCCCACTACACCAAAGATTCCCACTCAAGGAAGAAGGAAAAACCCTCAAAGAAGCTTACTACACTCAATTTGATGCACCTTTTCAAGGAGGGGGATATAGAGCAGCAGCTTCGGGATTCTACCAAAGGAACAACGCGAATCCTTCGTACCAAGAACGAAGGCAATCTCTGGAAGATACCCTAAGCAAGTTTATGAGTGAATCAGCAAAAAGACATGAGGAGAACTCCAATTTGATCAAAGAGATTCGAGCCTCAACGGATGCTGCCATAAGGAACCAAGGAGCATCAATTAAAACTTTGGAGATCCAAATCTCGCAAATGAGCAAGGTCCTACAGGAAAGAGGATTTGGAAGTTTATCAAGCTCTACTGAAACTAACCTGAGAGATCAAGTCAAGTCAATCTCGACTATTATTGAAGATGATTCATACCCGATACATCGTATGGGATCCTCCCAATACATCGTATCCACTTGAGAGAACCGTACACTGATATACGAGACAAAACAAACGACAATTCCGTTTCCAAGTCGTTTGGAAGAAAAGAATGGATCATATGGACCATAATTCTCGAAAGCTTACTCAGAAGCTTCACATATCAATAATTCCATACCCAGAAAAGAGAAAGACCCAGGGAGTTTCACTTTACCTTGCTTTATTAATAATGTTTACTTTGATAATGCCCTTGCTGACTTAGGAGCTAGCGTTAGTGTTATGCCTCTCTCGACCTACCTTAACGTAGGTTTAGGCGAATTAGCTCACACTAAGGATATCAAACTGCCCTTGATCCTCAGAAGACCATTTTTGTCAACTGCCCATGCTAAGATTGATGTTTTCAAAAGGAAGATTACTTTGAGAGTTGGGGAAGAGAAAATAATTTTTTAAAGTGTTAAACATGCTAGTAGTTTAATTAAGAGAGTCTACATGCTAAGCTTAAGAGAAAGAATGGAACTTGATTTAGAAGCTAGGTTAATGGGAGAGAATTTGGTGTTAAATAGATCATTAGACCCTTTGAATGGAGATTACATCGAATTGAATGATCTAAATAAACCATTAGAGCTTAGGAGAAATCAAGGTGATGATTTAATGCCCACCATTGAGGAAGGTGAGGTAGTTGGGGAATTTAGAGCTAGGAATGATGCTAGAATGGTTAGCAAAATTTTTGGACATCCTAGTAATTGCGACCACGATAAGAAGATCCGTATTGATTGTACCTACAACTTGAAGTTCTCTTGCATGATAGGTTTTGAATTTTTACACGCTAATTTTTTCCCTATCTTGTATGTAAATGTAATGTCCAAAAAGTTTTATAATTCTATAAGGAAAGACAAATTGGAATACAAGGGAAATAATGTAGTTGGAGCCTTAATAAACATACCTATCTTTGTTGGAACTTTTTCTATCTTAACAGATTTCGCAGTTTTTGAATTGTGATGAAGAAATAGACGATGTTATTTTTGGTGAACCATTTTTAAGAGAAGTTGGAATTAAAGCAAAACATTTTAAAGGAATGATTACCATTCACATTGGTAATGAAGAAGTTACTTACCAAATGGTGCGGTTACATTCGAGGTTTAAACACCACACTAATGAACAATGCAACAAGATCCCACCATTACTAAAGGTAAGTGAAGAGGATAAGATGAATGGAATCTTGCACTCGTATCAAAAGCTTAAGGGGGTCTTGAACTTAGGACCCGAATATGTCTGAGATGCGAAGATGGAAGAATGGCTCACACGCGGGCACATAAGCGTGCATGAGATGGAAGAATGGAAATCTCGCTTGCATACCAAAAGCTTAATGTTCTACAAAGGAGCTTTGATCTAGGACCTGATTACATTCCGAAAATCAATGACGGAAGAATGGCTCACACGCGGGCACATTAGAGTTCATGAGATGGAATGAAAAAGAAGCTAAAGAAAAGTCTATCTTAAAGACTTCACTATAAACAAAAGTGCTTCCTGAGAGACAACCTGGATTGTTAATTAATTTAATCGAGTCTGTCTTCCCATATATCAATACGACGTATCCGCTCCATACCATATGGTGATTGATTTCTGGACGAATCAGTCTTTATTTTTTATGCACTTTAAAAACATTATTGTCAGTTCTGGAATACGGCGTATTCACTAACCAGATACGCCGTATCCACCAAAACTAACTCGTATTTTGTTTAGTTTAATTTAAATTAACCGTAGATGCCAAGATAGGAATGCACATGTTTTTCCTATATTTTATACGGGACCTCGTGAAATAAATATCGACGAAGTTGGTGGAATACATATTTTCTGGAATTCTGTGTGTGTGCTGTTCGTGCTAGGATCAGGAACGCTTTTTCCAGCATCACAATCTTCGCTCATAAACGCAACTTGGAGAATCTACCAAGCAAATTATCCGGGGAGTTTCACATTCAATTCTTTTATTCCCTTATTTTTATATTTTGTATATAACCACGAGGACTTGTATAATTCAGTAGGGATCGAATTAGAATGTTTACCACGTCTTATTTTTCACACTAAAATGCTTAAACTATGCTCAATTTTTTTTTCAGCATACTTTGTGTCTAATACTGATCAGAACCCGCATACAAGAATCCCTTGTTGAATATTTTGAGGATTTAAACCTATCCCGTTTTGAAATGTTTACCTAAATCCACTAATATGAGTGTGCCAGTGATGTTGTAGACTTTAAAACTTGGCTTGGTATATCTATTTAAGACTGTAATAATGAGTATTATGGATTTAATTGGAGTAACTTGTTTAAATTGGTAAATTTTAGGATTACACCCAAATCGCCTTTACATGTTGCTTATTAACTAACTACACCGGTTAGTTAACCTCCTGTTTAAACCCTTTTCCACTCTCATCTTTAGAGTGAAGATCCATTAGAAAAACCCGTAGAGCCAATCCTTTAGGAATTACACCAACTATTTGTTTCGTTACACCCTTACACCTTAACCTACCCTGTTAGATTAAGTTTAATTTACAGTTGCTAGTTGCTTAAAGTGTAAAGTTTGTATTTCTCGAGTCTTGTGTCATTTTCTATCTTTGGTGCGGTTGGAAATTTGCACATTGCAAATGGGAATGTATATTAGTAGTCAAAACTCATGTGATTTTACTACCGTCACAATTAATGGTGAATCCGAAGAACGAAGAACTAACGAAGGAATTATCCGGAATTATTATGATCGTGAAGATGGTGAAACTACACCGAGATTTGAAGTATAGTTAAAAAAATCGAAAAAATGAGAAAAATACAACAAAAAGAGAGAGAAAGAAAGTTTGAAGATAATCGTTTCGCAACTACCAAAGGAATTACACGAAGGATCGATTATTCGTTGATACGTCTAAAAAATCAATGATGTAGAGTATTGTACAAAGTGGAAGATATCGCCACTTGCCTTGTAGAGTATGTAAAGTTTTGGGATGATTGGGAAGTTGACCGTTACGGGAACGCCAACTTAGGTTGTTGTTTTTGATCTATGATCAAGACGTTGTGAAATAGTTGTTCTTTAATCATGGTATCATCAGGAAAATGTGTCTAGCAACTGTACATTAGATTAATTCGATTTTTATCTTGATATTTTATTTAACACAATTTACTTCCATCTCACCTAATGAGTTAACCAACGGGTTTTACGAGAAATGAGGATGTGAATCGAGCGTAGCATGTCCTTTCCGTCTTTACGGCCATGTATGCATGTCTCAGCTGCCTTGTTGGTTTATTACTATTAGTAAAAGTTAGAAGGTTCCTACCCTATATATGTAACACCCTCAAATTTGGGTCGCAGCGGAATGTTGAATATCCGAGGGCGTTACATTTACGGATCAATAACACAAGATATGAGAACGACCACTAAACGTGTCATTTGAAAAAGATACATTGGATTAACAAAATACTTGTTTGTTACATAAGCCAGGGCATCACATTGTTCACAAAGATAAATAAAGATTTATCGGTTTTTACACAATTGTCACCCAAAATGGAATAAGACCCCAAATCTTAAATGTTTGACTCTTCAATTATTGACTCACATTCCAATGTATCACCAGCACCGTGCCGTATTGACTCTGAAAAACATAGACTTAAAAACGTCAACATGAAGTTGGTGAATTCATAGTGTTGATGTAAATGATTGTAGGACCCCGCAAGGTTTCCAAGTGTAGGATTGACACACATGCAAACATCATAAAAAAGTAATTACGTTGTTTCCTAAACTCATGACACTAAAGCTCGACATATATGAATGCAAATATATTTGCCAACAAGTGTCCGTGAATGATGTGCTAACCCCGCAACGCAACATCCCAAATTCGACATGGTATGCGTTCGTTCCCGGTGATAGCTAGTCACCCGAACGGGGATTGTCAATCCCTAATAGATCTATTCATAACATTCGCGCCCACATAATGTAATTCCCAATCACATCTATGCAATTAACAGTTCATGATCATGGACATAATGGGTTATGGTAACTTAGGCAAACACGTAATCATGGTATAAAATGTACACTTGCGTCCAATTTGTAAAACAAGCATGTTCTCACCCCAAGGATGTAAATCATTTAAATAACAGTAAAACATGGGGCTATGAACTCACCTTAGTAAATAGTCCTCTGAAAATGATAATTATATCCAAGTATGGCGAATGAATCACACCGTCAAATACCTAAGTAAATACGGCCAGTCTTAGTCTACAAGTTTAGGCTAACGACTCAATGCATAAACCACAATAAATTTGCTAGTTTATATATATACTGTTATCACTTGTGTGGTGGTGTACACGTTTATTGTATTCGTTTTCCTCGTTTGCTCTTGGGAAGGTGTACGACTATATACTTTTAAGTTTACAAGGTGTTTAAGTATTAATAATAAATACACCTATTTATCATTCGCGTGACTTTAGTTATATAAGTATCCGTATTATATCACGACTAGTCCGATACCATAAGTGTTTATTTAAATCACTTAATTATATAAAATACCCTTAGGTTTTCATTATTGGCAAAAACAGTCCTTATAGTTTAAAATAGAATATTTACCGTTTACACCCCTGAGTTTCCATATTGATACGTTTAGTCCCTCTATTTTACAAAAATTACATTTTAGGTTCTTATGAGTTCCAAACAGTCCCTTAAGTTCAGGAATGTCAAAAACAGTATTATTAATACACTAGCAGTATTAACAATATGCTAGCAGTACTAACTCTGCTAGCAGTACTAACTTCTGCTAGCAGTACTAACCCTGCTAGCAGTACTAACTTCTGCTAGCAGTACTAACTCTGCTAGCAGTACTAACTTCTGCTAGCAGTACTAACCCTGCTAGCAGTACTAACTTCTGCTAGCAGTACTAACCCTGCTAGCAGTACTAACTTCTGCTAGCAGTACTAACCTTTTAAGCCTGACAATATTAACTTCTAATTTAGCTCGTATCATATAACTGATTAGTGAGTTACAATTCGTTAGAGTTTGTTTGAGCTCGTGTTGGACACAAGAAAGTTCAGGATTGTCAAAAACAGTATTATTAATACACTAGCAGTATTAACAATATGCTAGCAGTACTAACTCTGCTAGCAGTACTAACTTCTGCTAGCAGTACTAACTCTGCTAGCAGTACTAACTCCTGTTAACTTATTTCGACATATCTCAAACAACCCTAGTTCGCATATACTATTATGTACACATCCTTTATTGAGCAAAACGAGTTGTTAAGTATTATGATACGTGACATGAAAGTGTTTCCGTTTCCAAATGAGTTATCAAACCTCTTGGTTAAATATTTTACGTGTGCATGTCATATTTAAACATTCATGCTTATATACAAGATCTTTGTTACGTGCCTTATGGCTTCTGGTTCACCACACAAGCCTATATATGTTGTACATTATAAGACGTGGACATGGGTTGTGTCATGCTAGGCACGACCCATGTTTAGCTTGTTAACACATAATAACCGTGCCTTATGACACATGAAGCAAACATGAAACTTGAATATGAACGTAGGCTAAGACACTTACAAGGGTCCTAGCTTCTTAAACGTGTGTGTATGCGAGCAATGTGGCAACCCACGTGTGTAAAACACGATCAACTAGAAATGTTTATGGGTTAGAATAAGATCAAGGGAGGTGTTTGTTTGCGGTTTGAAGCTCGAACACAAGAAATAAATATGTGTGTAGTTGTTTGAGAGTGTTTAGGGTGTATGTGAGTTTTCAAGAGTGTAAAGTGGTAAGTATACATGAGTATTTATAGGCAAAATGTCTAGTTACATATTCCTGGTCCTAAAACCAACCAAACTGTGCAATATCTACTAGTGGTTTTGTGGTTTTGGTTAATCACACATAGTTTTGTTGAAACCATAAGGTACTATTCTTAATTACAAGATATATGTACAAGATATGCTTATATACTTGAAATCTTGTGATGTGTGTGTGTGTGTGTGTGTCTTGTGTTTAGCCGGCTATACAAGGGAAAGAGGAGCCAAATGGTTATTATCCATTGTGTAATAGATTAGTAGGAGATATTTAGGACTAACATTAATTAGCCATGAGATATACTTGTACTTTAG
>BQNB010143147.1:0-12500 GCA_026074375.1 Tanacetum coccineum | reverse complement strand
CCGAAGTTATAAGGTATTTTGCATCCATGGTCCTTGTGGTGATATAAGGTTGAGGGTTTGGCAGAAATGCCCCCTCAACCTTATAACTCTTATTGCAAGCATGGTCCTTTGGGTAAACAAGTTTGGGACATTGGCAGAAACACCCCTTCACTTGTTATTTCAAGTAAATTGCAAAATCAGCCCTTGTAGTCTTTTTTCTTTGTAATATAACTTTAGGAATTGGCAATTTTGTCCCTCAAGTTATATTTTTCTGCTTCGGCTTCTCGGAGTTGACTTTGGCTTTGACTGTTTGACTTTTTGGCTTCGATTTGGCTTTGTCTTTTCACACTATTCCATTCCGTGCCCAGTTTTGTCGTTTTTGGCTTTGTTTTTCGTCCTTTTGTGTGATATCCGTTTCCTGCACAATACAAATGCAAAACAAACATATATTTGGCAGTTTTTGTCTGTTTTTGGTCATTTAAGTCCGTTTTTAATGGATAAAGGTATGTGTAATTAAGCACATACCAAAATCCCCCATACTAAGGTATTGCCGTGTCCTCACGCAATGTTATGAAGTAAACATTCATGAAACCTAAGAATCTAAATCCCCCTCGACTAATAACCTCGAAAAGTAGCTAAGTGTTCGTCAAGGGGAACTAAAGAATCAAAAGCTTCGACAAGTCCCGTTTTCACCATTTTTTTTATCTATACACTAACTATCCCTAATATTTTTGGATTTTCCTTTTTCTTTTCTCGACTACCTGTTTGACTTCCTTTATTTTATCAACACTGGGATCATAGAATGAGAAACGCCCATAGAATAATCTACGGATGCCCGAATGGATAAATTCATCGTCCCCGATTTTTCACTAGTTCCAAACCAAGCAATTAAACAAGATCATTTGTCAATATAAGTCTAAATGCTAAGCACTCATACTTATGACTTGTGAACTTTTAACTCCCAACATGAATATATGATTTAAATGTGTGTACTCATTTCAACTCAACCATAGATCAACTTATTTCCATAGTCGTGATTCAAGATGAATCATGACTCAAAGCAACAACTTATTAGGTCCTTGTAACTTGATTTTAAAGAACGAAATTTTAACTGTAGAACTTTTTGCAACATCTTCATCATTATAATCATAAGTTCTTAAAGCTAGGAATGCGTTGCTTAGTTTGAACACCTACCTAGGCCTCGCTCCCTAGTAGGATATCACAACCAACGACCGGTGTTCTTAGTTTGAAAACCCACCCCGTTGCTAGCGTAGTAGGAAATCACATCAACACCTTCTTCCTAAAATGGCTAAGGATAGGTATCTTAGTTTGAACCCTCACCTAGACCTCGCTTCCTGGTGAGATATCACAACACACCAAATCCCTAGAAGTAAAGATGTCTTAGTTTGAACCCCCACCTCGTGGTTAGCGGAGTGGGATATCACGACACATCTTTTACTTGTTCCATATAATCAAATGTATGCTTCATTGGCATAATTTCAATATTCATGCATTTTTGCATTCATATTTCATTCATGCTTCTTTGGCATTTTAACTTTCAAATTACTAAGAACAGAAAAATCTCGCTTTAAAGAATCAAGTTACAAATTTGAAGCTTTTTCTAAAAACATTGATTGACTTAGTTGAATTGAAATGAGCACGTATGATTAGGTGGATTAGAAGCTAATGGGAGAAAAAGCCACAAGTTACTCATATAAGTTTTAGAAGAATCTTGCTCAGCACACAAACTTATATTTAACTCTATCACTTCTTGTTCTTCACCTTATTAAAATTCGAACGATAGAATTCGTGAAAGCTTAGCCTACAAGCGATAAGTTGAGGAACTAGCTAGGGCTCAACACGCCCGATCGAGTCAAAAATTATTCTCATTCTACCCATTAGGAAAGTCAAAACTGTGACAAAACACTTATTTTATTTTTAGTATTTTTGCAAAAAATAGGTGTAAAAAACGTGATACGTGACAACAAAGGCCAGCAGGCAAATTAAATGAAGATCCCCCCCATACTAGAACTAAACATCGTCCTCGATGTTTCAAAGGGGTTCCTACGTAAATCTAAGGCCGTTTATTAAGTGTGCCAAAAGATAAAACGTTAGTCGATTAGATTTGGATACTGGATTCCCAAAATGAAGCTGAGGATGCGAAACTCTTGTGAATGAAAGATAAAACTGAGAGCACGAGAGTCTTCACAATCCGGGCAATCCTGGACAATTAACAATCAACAAAACGAAACACATGGATAAATGGAAGAGGCGAAGCCTCCAACACACAAGTAACATTTATTCTAATACTCGATAAGCTTGGGTGGGCCTCCCCACGTAAGCGCTTGTTTTAAGTCCGTTTTCATTCTTTGACCCGTCTCCTGAGTTTATTGGACATTTGGGGAAAGTTAGGAGATCCGATACCAATTGTGGTACGTCCCCTCCAAAGTAGTGCTTAATACGATGACCATTCACTTTGAAGTTTGGCCCGGAGTTTTGAGATAACTCGACGGTGCCGTACGGGAAAACTTGTGTGATAGTGAATGGTCCTGACCAGCGGGTTTTAAGCTTTCCTGAGAAAATCTTTAATCTAGAGTTAAAGAGGAGGACTCGATCACCGACGTTGAAAACGCGGTTCTTGATCTTGGAGTCGTGAATCCTCTTTGTCTTTTCTTTATAGATCAAAGAGTTCTCATAAGCTTCATCACGGAGCTCATTAAGTTCATTCAGCTGAACTTTCCTATGGTCACCAGCGGTTTTTAGGTCAAAGTTTGTATGTTTTAAGGCCCAGTAGGCCTTGTGTTCTAACTCAATTGGCAGATGGCAAGGCTTTTCCGGTAAACAGTCTAGTTTGAAGTACACCCAAATGGGTGTTTTGTACGCGGTTGCGGAAAGCCCATAAAGACATCGAGCTTATCTACCAAGAGGTACGGTTTTCGCATATGGTCCTTTCAAGAATTCACGTTTCAACCACATTGATACCTCAACCTGTCACTTGTTTGTGGATGATACGCGGTGGAGAGACGATGAGGAATCCGTAATTAAGCATGACCTTATGCAAATTGTCGTTGCAAAATGGGTCCCCGCGAACACTTTATGATTGCACGAGGGGCACCGAATTTGCGAAGAGAGATTTAAGAAATTATGCAAACACTCGGAGCTCATTGTGGGGAGCGCTTTTTTGCTTCAACCCATTTGATAAATAATCAACGGCCACGATGGATGTATTTGTGCTTTTGGATGACTGGGGGAATCTAGGCCCCATAAAAAGTCAATGCCCCAAACGTTAAAGATTTCACAAACTTGGATGGAATTTTATGCATCATTCTCAATCCCGTGTGAAATTTTTCCCTTGACGTTGGCTATGAGTTGCATTTTTAACCAATCATGGCATACCTTTTAGACTGTGGGCCCCAAAAAAATCCGGAATTGAAGACTTTTCTTGCTGTGTAGTTAGCACGTGATGTCCACCGGGGACCATCATGTGCAAGGCCATGAGGATGTCACGGGCTTCTTTGCCAAAAACCACAACGTCGATTAACTTGATCCGCACAAAAGATTTTAAACATAAAGGGATCTTCCCAGAAATAAAATGCTTCACGTCTTGAAGAATTTTCTTTTCCTGCTGGTTTGAACATCCCATTGATCACAGGAAATTTCCGCATGGTAGTATATGCGATTTCAAGCCAACCATGGGGTACTACATTAAGAACGAACAATCGAAATACTAAGAGTTCAAGAGGAAAACTTTTATTTATCTCCTTTGGAATCGAGCTCATTCTCGTGAGGATTTCTCTAATCGTGATAGATATCCACAGCTAGTTCTCAGCTCGCTTTCATGTCAACAACATCAAAGTCGAACGCTTGAAGGAGCAGAACCCAATCGTGAGCAATCTCCGCCTTAGAAACCTTCTTTGCAAAGAGATACATGAGGCAGAAGGAATCCGTATACACAGTGCATTTGTTCATGACAAGGTAAGATCAGAATTTTTCGAATGCGTACACCACGGCTAACATTTCTTTCTCTGTCGTGGTGTAACGTGATTCCGCCTCATTCATTGTTTTACTTGCATAATGTATAGGCCTGAAATGTTTCTCATGACGTTGCCCCAAGACTGCACCTAAGGCGAAATCGCTTGCATCGCACATAAGTTCAAATGGTTCATTCCAGTCTGGAGCAATCAGGATTGGAGCCTCGGTTAGATTCTTTTTGAGAGTGTTAAATGCTTCAATACACTCTTTGGAGAAATAAAACGGAGTCTCTTTTTCTTTTTCAAGCAAATGGGTCATGGGACGGGCTATTTTTGAGAAATTCTGGATGAATCTTCTATAAAACCCGGCATGCCCAAGAAAACTACGGACACCTTTTACAGTAGTCGGGTGAGGGAGTTTTGCGATAACGTCAATCTTAGCTCGATCGACCTCAATTCCCGACTTGGAGATTTTATGTCCAAGAACAATGCCTTCCTTAACCATGAAATGGCTTTTCTCCCAGTTTTCTTCTCTCTCCCCAGTTTAGAGCTAAATTGGTGTCTTCACACCGCTTAAGCATCTTTTCCAAATGGGTTAGGCATGTAGAGAAAGAACTTCCAAAAACCGAAAAGTCATCCATAAACACTTCCATCATTTTTTCGATCATGTCGTGGAAGATTGCCATCATACATCTCTGGAACGTGCCTGGTGCATTGCAAAGGCCAAAGGGCATGCGTCGGTAGGCAAAGGTTCCGTATGGGCAAGTAAATGTTGTCTTTTCCTGATCATTTGGGTCGATGGGTATTGGGGGGGAAAAAAAAAATAACCGAGAAACCATCTGAGAAAACATAGAATTCGTATTCCGCAAATGCCTCGACATTTGTCCATATATGGTAGTGGAAAAAGGGTCCTGTTTCGGTGGCTGTCATTTAATTCGGTATGTCAATGCATACACCCCATCCCGTAACTATCCGAGTTTGGGATCCAACTCATTTTGCTCCCATTCTCACTACGGTAAAACCACCTTTCTTTGGTACACGTGTACCAGGGCTTAACCCAGGGACTATCCGAATAGGGTAAACTAATCCAGCGTCAAGAAGTTTTTCAACTTCTTTTTTTATAACTCGTGGATTTTTTTGGTTTACCCTCTCTTGATGTTTGGACCGCTGGTGTGTACATCCTCTCCAATAGAATTTTATGAGTAGCAAAATTCCGGGTTAGATACCCTGCTATCGGAGAGTTTCAAGCAGATGCTCGCTTGTTGGACTGTAACACCTTTATTAGAGCGGGGGGGCTTTTTCTCCCGACACTAAATCTAATCTTTAGCAATGATGACTGGTAACTTGTTGTCACCTTCCGAGAAATGCATATTCGAAAGGTGGGGAGGTAAGAGTTCTTGAGATCGACCATTGGGAGGTTCATCAATGATGTATCATCGGTTTTGGCTTCAACAAATCTTGAAGTTCTATTCTAACCCAGGAAAATAATTGCATGTTGGAAGTTTGAGATAAGGGCTCACTAATTAGGATAGCCTTCAAGAAGAAGAATGTCCTTCACGGATCACAATCGGCATCATCCATTCTGACTTATAAGAAGTATCATAAAGTTCCAGCCTCGATATTCTTCAAGAATGAAATCACTACCCATCGAATGGAGTGAGGTGGGAGAACGTGGTAACAACAATTGTTCAAAGTAAGAGTGGAATTTCCCATTTGCTAATACTTTCCGAGAATCTTAAAACTTTCGTTGAGAATAATCCTCACAGCTCTAATATCATAAAGTCGACCTGTTAACTGATTCCATGGCATTGTAGAGAAATTTTCGTATCACCTACTTTGAAAGTCACGGATTGGTCTCATGTATTACAGGACATCACTTCAACCGTGTACAATCGATCAAAGGCACTTGCCGTTCTTAAAATGGTCTTCCTAAAAATCAACGGGACTCTAGGGGGTCGGCAATCATATCAACTACCACAAATCGGCTGGAAAGTAGAAGTTCCAACCCTTCACAAAAACATCTCGGCTATGCCGGTGGGAGTAAGATTGTCGTTCGGTCTAACTCGAGTATCATTCTAGTTTTGCTACAGTCTTTTGGGAGGATTATGCTTATTTCAAAGACGGAGAGTGCATTAGATTAATGCTTGCAACCGAGATCCTAGGCCAGGCCAAGCAATCATCCAAAACTGGGAAGATCACATGGGTACATCATAGGAAATCTACCCGGGTCTCCTAATTTTTCAGGAAATGTCTTTAGGATGACTGCCGACAATATTCATTAAACCGGCTGTTTTGGTTAATTCCAAGATCTTGTCCTTTGTGTCAAAAGCTTTTCTGAACATTGGGTGCAAACTAGCATGTGCAGGAGAGCATACCGCGAAGCTTAGCTCGAAGTGGATAATCCGAAAAATTTCCATGAATTATAAAGCTAAAAGGTCGTCCTTTTCGTGGTTTTTCCTCCCCCATTCGGCCTTCCCCCCCTTTTTCCCTCTTCCCCGGCCGCCCCCCCCGTCCTTGTTTACCCTAGATGGATATGGTAAAGTCGCTTTGGTTCTAGGCATGACCACTGGGTTCATCTAACTTTGGGACTACGGAGGTTGGACGGTCTTTTGATACTTCCGTTAGAAGTACCCGGTGTCCTTGTTACCTCGGTCGTCACATCACCACCGAAGGTGGGAATTGAGGTCCCATCATATGAAAACACCGCTTCTGGTGGTGATTGCTTTCAATTCACTCCATCGGTTAGCCATGGTGTGCTAGGAGAGAACCCGAACATGAAGTAAAGCGTAGGTTGAATTTAACATTTGTGAGCAAGATCGGTTATGATTGGTCAATTGGTTTAGCATGTTTTGCATAACCGCATCATTAGCCTTGACAAGCTCCTCAAAATTAGTTTTTGAAACACCCCGAACTTGATGAGCTGGTAAAGCTGGGTGTAGATAAACCAGGGGTTGAATACATAGGGCTTTTTGTTAAACTGTGGGTCGTTGGATTTCTCTGTTGTAGCCATTTCCCACGGTTTTGGTTGGGTTCCAACGATACTGATAGTTGGCTTGCTGTAGTGTTGTATGGGAGGAAAACCGGTGGTCCTGATTTAGTTTGCCATCGGTGCGGCGGTAACACCGAATTACCTTATGGTTGAAAATTGCTTGCTGTGCTTAGCTTGCGAGACGTATTCATGGATGCTATCTCGGTAATTAGTTGCATCGTATAGCCGGACAATACATATGAGTGGGCACCACCGCAGTGTAACACAACTTTGCATCAACCGCTTTTACGGGAGCGGTAGCTGGAACTAGGGAGAGTCTCTTGTCGAGAAGTAGAAGCTCTAACCATATCTTTCCATTCAGCAACATCGGGGAGAAAAAGATTACTTCCGAAGGTGGAAGCGCTCTACTCACCTTAGCAACAATGGCTTTGCTTCGGGAGTGAACTAACTTTGGGACTTGCACATCTCTCTCGATAGGATGCTTGAGCAATCATCCTGGTCTTTTGTCCAAAAAGTTACCACCGCGGCGGAGTTCAAAGAGTCTTGATCATTAACATTTAAGGCATTGTAAAATTATCAAGTTGGTGAAGCTCCGAAATCCATGATGTTGGACATGCTCGAGAAGATCTTAAATCGATCCCCAGCCACGCTAACGACTATCAAATCTTTTGTTTGAAATTGTAATTCGTTTACGAGATTTGTCGTTTTAGAAGGTGGGAAAAACTGATTTATGAATTTAGCAACGAGATCATCCCATGTCTGAATTGATCGAGGGGGTTCTTTCTCAAGCCATAATCCGGGCTGCCCCCTCTAGAGAGAAAGGAAAAGCATCAACTTAATTGATGTGTTCGGACATTAGGATATCTCAAAGTGGATGTTAATTTTATAGAAGTAACGATGTGGGCATGTGGGTCCTCTTTGTCATGATCCGAAAACTGCTTGTTCTGGACCAAGAGTTAGCAACCCATGCTGATCTAAAATTTGCCGCTTCGATATCAGAACAACAATTGCGTCCTCGTATCCCTCGGTGGGAGCCTGGAGCAATTCTGCCATAGTACGATTATCAGCCATCGTATTTTTGGGAGGTTCAACAAGATTCGGAGGAACTTGTTGTTGTTGTTGTAGACGACGAGCCTTAGAACGAGTGCGCATGCACTAAAATGGAGAACAAGAAGAGTATTTTTGGTTTTTTTTTTTGACTTATTCACAATCTATTTTAAACGGACAGGAACCTAAAACTAGACAACTTGAACCCAAATAATCTACTTACTTCACGGTAGCTCTCAAAAAGATAAACGCACAGGTGAGCGGAGGAGTAGGAATAGCGCGAAGCTTATTTCTCCTTTTGGGTCGTAGTTCCTAGGAACAACCCTCCTTATACCCACTTTATAGCTTGTTTAACTTTTCAAGGTGAGCCGTATGTCGTAAGAGACACAAATGGCAAGTTTTTAAATCTTTTGTTCGAGTTGGGAACCAAGAAGTTCACCGGAAGTTATTATGATAATACCTCAATTGAGAATATTATATTTTGGCATTTTTACCAATTAGTGAATTTTTATTTCTTTTTATGGAAAATGTTTTTATATTTTTGGTTTTTTTCTTTTATTTTTATATGATAATTATACTAATAAAAGAAAATGAAAAATATTTTTGTACTTTTTATGGAAGAAAATATTCACAGATGTAAACACAAATTTTCAAACGTTACGAAATTCGTTTCACAGCCTCCCCGGTAGCGGCGCCAAAATTTGACTCGCGTAAACTTACTCCTTAAAATCTATCTATATATATAATATAAATAAATAAATGTCAAATTCCCGCAGATCAAGAAAAAACCGAAAGCAGTATAGAGGTTGTTCCCAGGTTCCGTTATGTTCCAAAACCCGAGACCATGAATGGAAAATCAAGATACGATTGATGATTGATGTTTGTTTATGACAAGGATGTGAATATGATTGGATACTAAACCTAATAGGCAAATGAACACAAAGATAGACAAAGAACATAAGCTGGAACAATAATAAAAGCTAGAAATGGAGAAAACACTTAAAATTTGTACACTAAGACATAAATAAGCTCAAATAAGCTTGAGACAAACCAAATAAGCTATGCTAACTCTAAATAAGCAAATTCAAAAAGCAATTGAGCTAAATTAAGCAAGAAAAACTCAACAGTCCTAACAATAATACTAGCAGTATTAACTAACAGTCCAAACTAACAGTACTAACTTGGAGTTAGTACTGCTAGCTTTAAGTTAGTACTGGTAAGCTAATAAAACACAAAGAGACAAGAAATAAGCAAATAGGTTAAAACAGAAGTTTAACTACCCAAAATAAGCGCTTAAGCATAAGAATAAGCAACCAGAATAAGCTAAAATGATGAATAAGCTAGAAAACTAAAACTGATAAACTCTTAAAATTATTTTGAAAAGGCAAATAAGTTCTACTGAAGACAGTAAACTAAAATAGGCTTAATCTACTTTAAAAAACTAAACCAATCTTAATTAAGTAGAAACAATAAGCTAGTAAGCAGAAATGGACTAACAATACTAACAGTACTAACTTGGAGTTAGTACTGGTAACTTTAAGTTAGTACTGGTAGCTTTAAGTTAGTACTGGTAGCTTTAAGTTAGTACTGTTTCAAAAGTGAACTAGCAGTACTAACAATAAGTTAGTACTGCTAGTTGAAAATACCCCTGAAGGTTTGCAAAAATCATTTTTCTTTTTATATTAATTAAAAACAGATTATCAAATAACAAATTAAAACTCTTTTAAGCAAATTTCAATCAAGAATAAGCACTTAAATAAGCTGAAATGGCCTAGCAGTGTTAACTCAAAACTAACAGTTTTATCAAATGAACTAACAGTATTAACTTGAAAGTTGCACAAATCACTTTTCAACTAACAACTAAGCAAAATAAGCACTAAAACAGTTCTGCATAAAATAAAAACAATAAGAAAAAGAGAAACTTACAACACCCTTGCCCAAAACAGGGTCAAACAATGAATCTACAAGCTCTAGCTTGCATAAAACAAGCTAGTGAGAGTCCATAAGCCCATCCAGAACTGGCTTATCATCCATAACATAAGTTGTGGTATATTTGAGAGTGATATTTGTGATTTTCTCTTAACTACTTAACTTTTTATTTTCACTTAATGAAAACAGCTTATAAGTAAGCTGTGGTGAGAGCTTTTTGAACACAAAATAATATGATTAGGAAACTTAAACACATGGTATTTAACTTGAACTTAAAAACTACAAATTAGCATTAAAAACTGAAAAATTTTACAAAAGCTGAAAGTAAAAGCTGTAAATTGACATCTGAAAGAACAAAATACAAACTAGGAAAGAATAAAAACTACTACTTTTTCAGGGCTTACAAAATCTATTTATAGTCGAAGTCTTCATCTCTTTGGACTTGCAGCTTGTGTTTCTTGTGTGAGAGCTTAAACCAAGTGTTCTTGTATGTGAGGTGATTTTTTAAATCAAATCCCAGCCTTTTATTTTATTTGTGCTTCTTTGGAGTCAATCTCAGCCATTGAAAAACCTTGGGAATGGAGAGGGATTGCCAACATGACACTTATACAACTGGGGGGGGGGGTTGGTAGTAGGGTGGATGAAATGATTTTGGCTAGGGTGTCGAGTGGTTTTGCAGGGAAGAAGTATGGGAGGACATCCAAGTTGTAACTGGGTTTTTGTTAGGCGGGAAAGATGGCTTTATGGTAAGTAGGCAGAATGGTCCCCTCAAGTTGTATAACTTGAATGCAATCTTTGCTTGGTGTGCAATTTTGACCCTTGCCTTTTTATCTTTTGTAATACAACTTGAGGCTTGGCAGTTTTAGTCCCTAAAGTTGTATTTTCTTTATTTCGATGACTTTTGACTTTGTCCTTTCCATTCCGTGCTTGGATTTGTTTGCTTTTTGGCATTCTTATCTTGAATATCCCGTTTCCTTCCTACCTCTGCACAATACAAATGCAAACATACAAATACAATGTATTTTTGGTATGTTTTTAGTCTTTTAAGTCCGTTTTTAATGGAAAGTGGTATGTGTAATTAAGCACATACCAGTGTGCTAAGTGGGTAAAGTAATGTGCTTAATATCATTTTGAGGTGTTTGGGCATCTCATTTTGAGTGTGTTTGTGTTTGGTAATGAGTATTCCATTTGTTCACGTTTAGTGATAATGGAAAAGAATGACGTATTGCATGCAATGCTACGTCAATAGTTGGTCAATTAAGTGTTAAGCATTTATGGGAATGTGGCATTTTTAGAATGAAATAAGTGAGTGGCAATAAAGAAGTTTTGAAGCATTGCAGATCAAGAATAACTTGAAGAATTCTATTTACAACATCCTCAGAAAGCTTAAAGTATTTAAAGTAAAGATCAAGAATGTATTGAAGGAACTTGAAGTTCACAAGTGAAGATCAAGTTAGGGGAGGATTGTTGGGAAATAGATTGTAAAAGACTTAATACTGGTAGTATAACAGTTAAGTCTGGTAGTAATAGTTAGTTCTGGTAGTACTGAGTTAATACTGGCAGTACTAAGTTAAGTCTGGCAGTACTAAAGTTAGTACTGGTAGAGTAGCAGTACTAGAGTTAGTACTGGTCATATTTAGTTAAGTCTGTTCATAGTTAAGTCTGTTTATGTAACAGAATAGTAATAGTTATCTTAGAGATATCTTAGGAGATATCTTAGGAAAGGATATGTATTATCCTTTCACACGTTTGTAAAGCCCATTAGGGTTTCCTTGGTGTATAAAAGGAACCCTAAGGCACAATGTTATGTACGTGATTGAAATATCAATAGAAGCATTAGAGCTTAATAGCAAATTAGTATTATTGTTTCTTCTTAATTCTTGTGTTAAGATTCCGCATTAACACTTGATATTCATAGTCGGTGTCTCTCACATAGTTGATTTGGATTTATTCAAGTTAGCTATCGTCTTACAAAAGGCTAATCAGATCCTATACCAAGGACCTACAAGTGGTATCAGAGCCTTTAGAGGGACTCTGAGAAAGAAGAATCACAAAGAACCACAGACAAACACCCTACTTCAGATCTTTACAAAATGTCTCAACCTGCTAATGATGAGTTTTCTCAACACCTCAGTGATGATGAGGCATCAAACCATGAAGATGCATCAGACACTGGTGCTGCACACAAACAACAACAGGTGATTCCTCAAACAACTGCTATCTCAAATATCAAACTCCCAATTCTGAAGAAGGAGGAGTATGATATATGGGCTATGGAGATGGAGCATTACCTTGAGTACATTGACAATGAAGTATGGAAGGTAATTCAGAATGGAAACTCCAAGAAGAGAATTTCAACTGGAAAGGATGGTATTGTTCGAGTACTTTCACCAGTAACTGCTGCAGAGATTCAAGCTGTTGAAAAGGAAAGGAAGGCTAAGAATATCTTGCTGATGGCCATTCCCAAAGAACATATGAGAAGATTTCATGTATTTCAACAGTTGCTTTCTCAATTAGAAGCTCATGGTGCTGAAGTATCAACAAAGGATGCAAATCATAAGTTTCTTAGATCTTTGCCCCCAGCA